>RJWT010022539.1:0-17106 GCA_004365215.1 Cuniculus paca | reverse complement strand
TCTGGGATCTTGATTATTATATGTCTGGGTACAGATTTGTTTTGGTTATGGCTAGCTGGAGTTCTATATGCCTCACTTATTTGAATGTCATATTCTTTTTTTATGCTTGGGAAGTTTTCAAAAATTATATCTGTAAATAAGGTCCTGATGTCATTTGTCTTGACACTTGCTTCTTCACTCACATTTTTAATTCTTAAATTATGCATCTTTGAGTTGTCCACCAGCTGTTGAATTGTTACTTCCTGAGACCTTGTTATTTTTAGGAGATCTTTCCTTTCATGGTCATAGGCTGCAATCCTGTCTTCAAGCTTTGAAAGTCTTTCTTTAGTTTCCTTCATGTCAACTTGCCAGCTATCGAATGAATGTTTAATTTTCTGGATATCTCTTTGGATCTGTTTCATACATTCTAAATCCCTCTTATGCTGTTCATTCATGGTTTCCCTCATTTTCCTATGCTCCTCTATTTTTTTATCTGTGTCTTCTTTAGAGATGCTTAGTATTTCTTTTATTATGGTTTTCATTTCTTTTTTTGCCTGGGATAGAATTTCTGTTCTAATTTCTCTTATAGCTTCCTAAAGTTGTTTCTTCACTTCAGTTGACATCACTTCAGACATTTCAGGTATGCAATTTTTGATCTCCATGTTTTCCTCTTGTGGAACTGTGCCGCTTGGGTTGGATGCCAGAGATTGCCCTCTCCCTCTTCGTCTTAGCATATTCTAGATTTCTTCCACCCCTGAGTAGTGTGGTCCCAGGCACCCCAGCACTGGCCACAACTTCTCCGAAGCTAGGCTGTTTGTTTTTTCTAGCCAGTGCTGGCTATGTATATCTGATGTTGGGTGCCTGTGTCTCTGCACTGAACTGAGCACCAAGCCACCTGGGGTTTGCATGGAAGCAGACCTGGTCAGGCCCTGCGAATCTAAACTGCTTAGAGATATTGTCTGAAACGCGTGTGGGAGCCGATCTCCAACCAATCAGCTTCTGCGGTCCGCCCACAACCTGGAGCTCCCAAATGATTGGTTTTCTGGCTTTGGTTCAAGCAACTTCCGTGGGTCCGCCCACAACCTGGCACTGAGCCAGAAGTAGTTAGCAGTCTTGGCCCCAAGTGGGCATAACTTGCCTGACTCCAAGATGGAGCCCGGCTGATCACTCTCTCCCGTGGGGTGGGGGTGGGGTGGAATTCCAAACACTCACCAGTAGCCAGCGCAGATCTCTGCATCTGCCACTCTCCTTCACTCCCGCGCCTCTCCACAGAGACCCCTGGGGTCGACCGCAGCTGCGACCATGACCGCAACCGTGACCGCGCACATCTCCAGGCTCAGCAGGTCTTCTGGCAGGGTGAATCCGGCTCCAGGCTGAGGCACTGCCAGCCACACTTTCTTCTTCATTTAAATTCTTTTTATTCTCTTTGTGGGCTTCAATTCATATTTTAGATTCTTCCTTGCTTCAGGGGACACAGTTCCTTCCTTCTTGTCCTCTCCATGATGTTATATTCCAACATCTGAACTGTTTCTCTCAGAGAGACTGTTTACTCTGCTGCTTACTGTTCCACCATCTTTAGCTCCTCCCTCCTGAGAGATTATTTGTGATCTGATTTCCTCTATAGACTCATGGATTTGTTTCTTTTTTTCACTTTCCGTCTTTTCATAAACTTTAGGTGTGTGACTTCCAATGACCTCTATTTCAGTTTCCTATACATATTCTGTATGGGCTGGGCATTTGAAATTGCATTTTGCTTTTTTATTTTGTCATTTTCGCCTTTTGATTAACATTCTGATCTTTTCAACCCCACTAGTCTCAACCATCCATCTTGTGTGTCTTAGGGTCCTACTGTGTGACTGACATTTACCCAGTTTCCAGGTCCTACAGTGTAGGAGAGGGACCCAGTCACCTGAATTCCTTCTGCAGGGCCATTTGGGTGATTCCTAGAGTCTTCCTAGGCTGACCAGCCTAAGAGTATTGATATGAATCAACCCTTAGCTCCTATTGTTACTGCTGCTTCAGAATGTTCCAGGCTGCCAGACCTACTGGTCTATAGTGTGCACCCCAGCCAGAACTCTATTACATCACTGGGTGTCTTGCAGGCCCAGTCAGGTTTCTCCTGGTGGGGGGAGTTCTCTGTATAGAAGAAAGACTCAGCCACACTTTTATTGGCCTGCCAAGGTCCTCTGGGTAAGGAGAGGGTTCACTGAAGCTCCTGTTGACCCACTGAGGTCCTCTGCTTGAGGGGGTACTCACCACACTCTTACCAGCCTGCTGAAGTCCTCTGGTTGGGGGGAGGGGTTGCTGAGGCTCCCATCTGCCCACTGAGGTATTGCAGTTGGTGAAAGGGGTTGCTGATGGTCCTTTAGGCTGCTGAGGTTGTCTGAGTGTGGGAGATATGTGGCCAAGTCTCCCCTCAGCTGCTGAGGTCTTCTGGGTTGGAGGGAGGGGCAACTGAGGAGCCCCTGGTCTTCTGAGGTCTTCTGGGCACAGGGTAGGGATGACCAAGCCTCCCCTTGGCTGCTGAGGTAGTCAGAGTGAGGGTGAGGGGGTCTATCTATCTTTCCTTATTGATTGATTTAATATATATATATATATACGATACATTAAATATATGTGTTACAAATTTTTCTCTCTGAGGCTTGCTTTTTCATTCTCATCTTTCTTATGAAGAAAAATTCTTAATTTAATAAAGTCCAATGTGTCAATTTTTATTTATGTTTAATGTTGTTTGGCTTTTCAGAGGGTTGGTGGTGGTGGTGGTAGTAGTGATAGTGGTTTTTTTGTTTTTGTTTTGAGACAGAGTCTTGCAATGTAGTTCAGGCTTGCCTTGAACTCACTATGTGGCTTAGCTTTCAGAGTGCTGGGATCACAGACATGTTTAATGTTGTTGGTGCTCCAGGAAAAATATCTTTGTATATTCCATACTCCTATTACCATGTTACCTTTAAACCGAAGGTTACAATCAATTTGGAATTGGTTTTAATGAATGATACAAAGTAGAAATCAGTATTTTATATGAATATCTAAATGATTCAGTATCATCTATTGAAAAGCCTATACTTTACCTGCTATTTTAGTAGCAATATTTTGTCATAAATAAATTATGTAATGTTTGTCTATTTCTAAAATCTCTGCTTTTTCCATTGATCTATTTGTCCCTCCTTACAATGATACCACAATATTTTAATTATTGTGATTGTTGTGTTAGTCTTGACATCTGGCAGTATAAATCTCCTATTTTGTTTGTCAAAATTGTCTTGAATAGTCTTGGTCTTTAGTCATTCTATGCAAAACTTAGATGCAACTTGTCAATTTTCACACACACACATTGGGATTTTTGTGGAAGTTTGATTGACATTCCATTAAAATTTATGGATCAATTTAGAAAGAATTGACAAGTTTTCAATAGAGTCTTCCAATTCAGGAGTGCATATGTTTCTGTTAATTATTTAATTTTCTCCATCATATTTCATGACTTTCAGTTTAGAGGTCACATATTTTATTATAAGTATTTAATGTTTTATGCTAATATAAATTATATCACTTGAAAATTTTATGTTTAATTTTTTGTTTCTAGTATATAGATGCAGTTAAATTTGCTCATATTAATTTTATAACCAAAGAGTTTTTTTAATTCACTTTTTTATAATAACCATTATAGTTATGGGTTTTCCATGGAGTCAATTATATTACTGCAAATTATAATGATATTTTGTTTTCTTTTCCAATTTATATTTCTTTGATTTTTGTCTTACATATAAAATGGGTACATAACAAACATCTCTGTAGCACTACTTTTATGAGAAGAAAAGCTTTTAATATTTACTCATTAAGTATGTCTTAGTAAATGATGCAGAATTTTTAAATTTTTAGATTTAAATAGTTACTTTCTATGTCAAACATTCTACAATTCCCTAAAGCGCTGAACTTAATTGAATAATGCCCCTACATCTATTGAGATGATCATATAATTTTTCCTTTTTACTCTATTAAGGAAGAAATTTATACTGAATAATTTTTCTAACACCAAGCCACCTACCGGGGATTTAGCTCAGTGGCAAGTGCAAGGTCATGAGTTCGACCCCTGGTGCCACAAAAACAAACAAACAAACAACAACAACAACAAAAAACACCAAGCAACCTTGCATTCCTTGAATAAACGCAACTTGATCATGATATATCATTTATATAAATGCTAACTTCTGTTTGTAAATATGCATATGACTTTGTGTCTGTGCTCATGAATGTAAATGACCTGCAATATTCCTTTCTTGTTGGATTCCTGCCAGGTTTTCATATCAAAAGTTATCTCTAGAATCTTGGCCTTTATAGTCCTGGCTGTCTTGGTTCTTCTGTGATATATTAAAGTAATTGGCATTTTTTAAAAATGTTGTTCAACTTTTATAATTATTCTCAGTAGGTATGTGTGATACAAGCTATGCATTCACAACTAGAAGCAAAACATTTGCCTTTTACAAACCTGATGGACTGATGAACAAAACGAAACACTGTTTCTAATCTTTAACTAGCCTTCTGATCTGTTTCAGTTCCAGAAAAATTCTCAGGTTCCAAAAGTATACTTTTTACTTCTAGTATCATTTAGCGAGCACATCTGTCAAAACAGAGTTGTGGGAAATAAACGAATTTTAATTATAGTCATCATATGTCACCTCTTTAAAGTGAAGGAGAAAAAAAGCAGGACTCAAAATGTCAATAAACAAAAACAAGAGGATTTGACTATTCATGATCTACTACAAAGAAAGACATTTTCTGGACAGAATGATGGTCAAATTACATCCTCTAATTTTAAATAAATATTAAATAAATTTCGTGGATCAAGCTAAAGAATATGAAATGCATCCTATAGTAATGAAATACATTGCAAAATCAACCTGAAATGAATAGAAACAGTAAAAAAGGGGAAGTGAGAAGAAAGAAGCAGTGATAACAGTACTGTTGAGTGAACTACCATATGCTAATTTCTTTCTTGGGGTTTTGCAGACATTATCTCATTTAATTCCTGCTAATATAAGATGCTTTCATCTCCATTTTACAGATGAGAACATAAAGGCTCAGTAAGAATAATGACTTGCCAAACAACATACATACAGTGGAAGGGATTCAAATGTAACTCTGAGTCTATAACCCAAGCTTTTTCTACTAACCCAAACTGAGATTAAACAGAGGAGAAACCAGGTGTGATTGTCAGTGCAGACAAGAATCTCTATCAGTAAGCCTTGCAAAAGGGGTACTGAGAAAGAAGTCTAGTTACATATTTACAGCTTGTGGGGTAAGGATTTTATTTTGGGTATGTATTTCCTTTGACACTGGAGTTCTTGGTATATCCTCAAATAAAAACATTTCCTGTTTACTACTGACTGGGCTAACATCCAATAGTTGAGCAATATGAACAGATTGCAAAATTTTTCTATCTTATGTAGAGTTTGTACATCTATAGATGACCTGCTCAGTGGGGCAGAAAATATTGCCAATTAAGGCTGAGTCATGGGTTAGATCTATATTTCCTAAATGTGCTTTATGGAGCATACTATTTTCACATGATACTCATATAATTATTCAGGAAACTGAGAGTGGTTCATAGTCAAATATGTTTTATAAACACTGGACTAAGCCAAGTTTAACAAATTTATCTTAGATTTTTCCTAGCTAAAATATTAATATGCACTATGGATCTTTAAAAAGAGATACATAAAAAAAGATATTCAAGAAGACATATAAAACGCATGTGTGTTTTCCATACTTACTTGACTCCAAACACTTTGTTTGATGATCTTCTAGAATGGTTGTTACATAGACCATAAATATTTTGGAATGAGTCAGCTGCTTTATAGACCAATAAATTTTACAGCAACATACTATATCACTGGCCACTGAGAGAAGGTATAAAAATATAAACAAAGTAGCCCCATGAACTAGACATCTTAGTAAAGTAGTGTCGATTTTTCATAAAAGTTTTGGCACAGAGCCTAGGATCTGCCTTAACAGGTACTATACAAGGGGTTCGTACATGAAAGAGAAATTAAGTAAGATAACTTTCAACTTTTTTCAAGGTTTCTTTGTATCAATTAAAACCGCAAATCTTTTTTAGAAAAGCAAACAAAAAGTGATATGATATTGTAGTTTATAATAAAAAATATATACAGTATTTAATTTTCATTCCGTTTCTTAACACACTGCTCCTAAACCCTTTGGAATCTCCAAAGCAATAAGTTTCTTTTTGTATGGTAATGAGGTGACCATGACTGGGGCCTCCTGGATAACTGGTTACCAGGGAAATTAATCATATAATTGGAGGACTGGAACTTTTGATTCTACCCTTAGACCTTATAGGAGACAAGGGAAGTTGTATTAAACTGTTTTCTGTGGTGTATTAGGAATGACATGTATTAGTTCTGGAAATATTTTAGCTAGAGCAATTAGACAAGACAAAGAAATAAAACCAATAAGGATTGGAAAGGAAAAAGTTAAATTATCATTATTTGCCAATGACATGATACTCTACATAGAAGACTCCAAAAACTTCACCAAAAGAATTCTAGATTTAATAATCAAATTCAGTAGGGCAACTGGATACAAAGTCAACACTCAAAGATCTATAGCCTTCTTGTACATTAATATCAACTCACTGAGAGAGAAATTAGAGAAATAACAACTTTTACAATAGTATCAAAAAAATGAAATACCTAGGAATCAATCTAATGAAGGAAATAAAAGACCTCTACATTGAAAACTATAGTACTTTGAAAAAGGAGATCAAAGAGGATATCAGAAAATGGAAAGATAACCCTTGCTTATGTGTAGGAAGAAATAATACAGTGAAAATAGTCATACTTCCAAAATTGTTATACAGATTTAATGCAATCCCAATCAAAATTCTAATAATGTATCCCACAGAATTAGAGGAAGCAATCCTAAAATTCATTTGGAAACAAAAGAGATACAGAATAGCAAAGGCAATTCTGGCCATCAGAGGCAAGATGGGAGAATCACTATCCCTGACTTGAAATTATACTACAAAACAACTGTGAGAAATGACATTATTTAGCTCACAATTTTGAAGGCTAAAAAGCCCAGGCTGGGTAACATCATTGGTTTAGCTTCTGATAAGGGCCTTCTGGCAGAAGACATCACAAAGATGGGAGTACATGCCAAACAGGTAGCCTAATGAGACGGGAAGCTAGAGAGAGTGAAAGACTAGACTTGTTCTTTTCATAATACCCTGTTCTCAGGAGAACTAAGTAGAGTCCCAAGAAAACTGCATTAGTCCCTTCCAAAAGGACTGCCCCCAATAACCTAATTATCTTGCACTATGCCTTACCTATTAAAGGTTCCACCACATCTTCAATTCCTGCCATACTGAGGACCAAGCTTCTAGAACATAAACTTCTGTTTTGTTTTGCTTTGCTTTGCTGTGTTTTGAGACAGAGTCTCCTATAACCCAGGCTGGCCTTGAATTCAAAGCAATACTCCTGTGTCAGCCTGGGATTATAGGCATGTGCCACCATGCCCAGTTAGCTCATAAACTTTTGGTGGCAAGCCTTAACCAAACAATAGCAGGAGCTGAAGATTGAATTGATTAGCAATGACCAATGGTTAAATCTAATAAATTATGCCTACATAGTAATCTTCCATAAAAACCCAAAAGGATAGATGAAGATGCCATCCTCAGGAAAGCATGGAAGCTCTACACTCCCTTCCCCACTTGCCTCAGCCAATTCTTCCATCTGGCTGCTCACATATCCTTTTAATATCCTTTGAAATAATCTGCTAAACAAAAGCAAGAATTTCCCTGAGTACTACAAATCATTATAGCAAATGATGGAATTTAGAAAGGCTATGATGGGAACCTATAATCTGGTCAAATGTGGTCAGCTGAAGCACATTTGACAACTAGGAGCCAGTCATTGGCATATGACAGGAACAGGGAAGATCTTGTGTGACTGATCCCTTAACTTGTACTGTCTGCACTATCTCCATTTAGTGTCAGAATTGAGTTAAATTTTAGGATATCCTAATGGCATTTACTAGAGAATTGCTTGTTGTATGGGGGAAAAACACTCACATCTGGTGTCAGAAGTCTATTGTGTTGAGAGTATTGTAGGAGAAAATTACTATATTTTAGGTTTTCTCCCTATCTCATGCAAACTGCATTTTGTAGCTATGTGCATTGATTAGGTAAATTTTCAGTGGCCACATCAAAGAGATTCTCAAGGTTATTTTCTATATAAAATCTCTCGAGGTGAACACTTTCATTTGGCAGGTGGTCTCACTTCATGAAAATCCTTAGGGTACTGGAAACCCTAGGACAGGACAGGAGCCTTTTCTACATGACTCAGTTGTCTCCCTAGCAAGACTGCTTCCTGCCTCACAATAAAAAAGAGACCTTTCAATTAGATAAGGCTAAAGTTACCTACAACAATTTGTTCACATTTCATTGGGAACAGTCTAAGCACAAAGCCACACTAAGTTGACTGGGAATTCCATTCTCGCGCTGGGCAGTTATGTGCCCAAGAAAAAGAAAAAATAAGATTTGGGAAATAGAATTAAGACTGACACATTTTTCTTGGAACAAACACTAGTTGGTGATTACTACTTAGGTTTTACTAACACTTATTAATGAATAGTCAGGTCAGACGGATCAAAATCTTCAAAGAAAACATTGAGTTTCTGTCAGTGTGATATTTGAGTGCTCTGATTATCTGTCAAGACTTCAGGATCAGTGCAGCAAGTCCAAGGAAGGCATGAGGATCAGTAAACAATTCATAGTCAGTTTTATTTGCTGATTCACATCTTATTGTGCCTGAGACCCCTTAACTGATTTTTTTTCAATAGCCCAAGAGGGGAGGAAATCTGGCAAATCTCCTAACCTTTACACAACTTCAACCTCAGCAGTAGTGTGCTACAAGGACAAGTCTGTGAGTACAGTAAAAACAAAATAAAGAAGTAGAAAAGGAAATAAATTAAAGATAAGAAACTTTCAACTTAAATGTTTGTCCAATTTTCAGACAAAAACTTAGTCAAGAGTAGGTAATATATGTATACAGCCAAACAGAGCTCCCTGAAAAAGGGTCTCCTGGTCTATCTGCCTTGTGTTTCCCTTTTGCCTTTCCTGAGAATGCTGACATATCTTCAGTATTTGAGGCTCTGCTATTTTTCTTGGCTTCTCCTGTGCAATGGCAACTGCTCTCTATGCAAAAGCAAGGACATTGTCAAGTTTGCAAAGGAGATGGAACCCATATGGAACAATTTAGGGGATAAAACATCCAAGGTTATTTCTCTGACCAAGTACATCAGAAATTTCACCATCTGAGATGCACTGTCCTGTGATTCAAAGGCTTCAGAGGTCTTTGAGATATCCTTGTTAAGACTTCTGGGAAAATGGTGGAGTGGGAGCAGCAGAGAAACAACTTCTCAGATATCTGGTGTCTAGACACTGGAATATGGTAATGTGAAAAAAAGAAAGAGGGAAGTGGATCCCCAGGACCTAGCAAGAATCTGAAGTGAGAATTGAAGTCCACAGTGGGAGTGAACAGAGACAACTCAACACACAAGAAAGAGGTAGCAATTGGCTGTTTCTCCCTGATCTCTGACTCACTGTGTGGGAGGGGCAGCTTGAAACCGTAGGTACATGGTGACTACTGATGACCCCAGAGACCTCCATTGAGAAACACATCAGAGAACAGAGCAGTGGATTCAGTGAACTACATTGGCTGGTGAGTTATTCTGGTTCAGACATCCCCTGGGAGAGGGTAATTAAGCAGCAGCCATTTTGAAGAGACACAACTGAGCTTGGAACTCAAAAGAGCTGTGAGCTGGTTTCATCTAGTAGTTCCCAGTGTCAGTGTAAGGAAGAACTGAGTTCAAATTGGCAGGAAGTCAAAGAGCCAAGTTCAAGCTGGCAGGAGGCACACAAAGTATTGAGGACTGAACAAACTGGGTTCCAACCTCACAGCCAGAAACCAGCCTGAACTTCAGTGGACTTAAAGATGCAGGTTTGTTGAAATTATCCACTACCCTGCCAAAAATCTGTGGTTGGCTTGCTGGGATTAAGCAACATGAATCTAGGCTCTGTCTTCCCACTCTGTCAAACAGTAAGAGGACAGATGTGCCCTGAAATGGATCTTTTTTCTTCTGTTTTTTTCTTTTCATTTTCCTTCATTGCTTGTTCTTTTTTTCATATGAGTGTGAACATTTTTTCTAGTTTTATGTTTTTATGTTCTTGTTTGTGTTTCTTTCTTGTCTCTTTCCCTCTTGTCTTCTTCACTAGTTTCCCAAAATTCATATAATCTTCCTTTGTCCTCCAGCTCTGTTTGCAATCTCTTTCTCTTTTTCTATTTTTCTATTCCCCCCAAAACCCCTTTAAATTTTCTCCCCTGAGGGAAAAACCACCATATTGAGGGAACATTTACTGTATACACTTTTCTGGCTTGTTTTAGATTTTGTTATGTAACCACAAATCTCTTTCATATGGTTAAAGGTGGCAAATTAATATTTACAATTTAGTCTATTTTCTAGGCTGTGTTTCATTCTATTGTTATTGTTGATTGTGCTACTTTAGACAAAATGACAAAATTGTTCTGATCAGTTGTTCTTCCTAAGACTGAGACCATTTGAAGTTCATAAACAATACTATAGGCTAGTGCAAAAGAACCAGGCGCTAGACAAATAGGCAGGAACTTCTCATCCCCAATAAATTGAGGAGGTAGGGTCTTGCAACAGACTCAAAACCCAAAAGCCAGCTACACCTAGAAGATATCTCTGAGAAGTAGTCAATTCCTAAGGGTTCTAAACACTAGCAATAAAACTACCTGCCAAAAGCAATTTACAAGCATCAACACAGAAATTAAACTACTAAAAAATTGAAAATGAAAAAACACTTAAGCAAGATGCAACCCCAGACTTCAAGGTCACCAAAGACAAATCCAGGGGATAATGAGGTAGAACAATTCAAAAGCCACACACCTGGACTTGCTGAAGTGGTAACAGCAGAAGTAACAAAGCAGATGAATGAGGCTCTATGAAAAATCAAATCAGAAATAATTTCTCAGATAACTACAAAGATGATGATCATAATGAAAGAGATGATCTGTAACTATGGAGCAGATACAGATAAAAAATAGATGGGCTTAGGAAAATGATGGAAATCATGAATGCCCAACATAGGAAAGAAATGGAATCCATGAAACCAATTCAAACAGATATCCAGGAGATTAAAAATTCCATTGAAAGTATGCACAGTAGAATGAGCCAATGTGAGAACCAAATATCAGATATAGATGAGAAGACTGTGGTTAGTGGTCATGAAAAGAAAGATTTCTTAAAAGCAGCAAAGAACCATGAAGAATCAACCCAACAGCTGCTAGATGATGCAAAGAAGAATAACATAGGATCAATCAGAGTCAATGAAAAAGCAGGACATAGCACCAACAACATTTAAAAAACATATTCACAGAAGTAATGGCAGAAAACTTCCCAAGCAGGGAAAAAGAATTTAAAACACAGATACATAAGGCAAATAGAACTCCAATTAGCCATGATCAAAAAACAAATCTACACCAAGGCATATAATAGTCAAGATTCTAGAAATTCAACACAAAAACAGAATATTAAAAGCTGTCAGAGAAAAGAAATCATCTATAAAGGAAAGCCCATAAGAATCACTGCAGACTTCTCAACACAAATTCTCAAGTCAATGACAGCTTGGAGTGAAGTATTTCAATTCTAAAAGAAAACAGTCTCTGTCCCATATTGATGTAGCCCACAAAACTATCTTTCAAAATTGATGGAGAAATAATTCTTCCATAACAAAGAACACCTGAAGAAATTCATCACCACCAAACCAACACTCCAAAATGTCCTGAAAGACAGTCTATGAAGAGATAAGGAGGACTACAACTCCATGAATTACAACAGAACAAATCTGCCAGGAAAGGCAAGTAATAAAATGGAGGGGGAGGGGTTAACAACAGAACATAAGATGACAATGATAACTCAATACATATCAGTTGTAATATCAGTATAAATGGTCTTAATTCACCAGTCAAAAGAAGCACATTGGCAGAACTGATCAAGAAGCCAGATCCAACAATATGTTGCATATAAGAAACATTAATTTCAAAAAGAAATTCATAGATTGAAGTCAAAGGGTGCAAACAATACTCCATGTAACACGAACATGGAGAAGAGCAGGGATGACCACTCTATTTATAGACAAAGTGGATTTCAAGCAATGACTGATTAAGAGAGACAAATAATTAGAGAAAATACTCCTAAAATTCTTTTGGAAACAGAAGAGACCTAGAATAGCAAAAGTAATTCAGGGCAACAAAGGTAAAGCAGGGAGTATCACAATACCTGACTTAAAATTATACTACAAAGCTGCTGTGATAAAAACAGCATGGTGCTGGGGGAAAAAAACAAAAAACAGACCTCAGGATCAATGGAACAGATTCAAAGATGCAGAAACAACTTCAGACTTACTCAGCCAGTTTATCTTTGATAAACAAACCAAACACCTTCACTGGAAGAAAGATAGCCTCTTTAATAAATAGTGCCAGAAAACCTGGTTTTTCATATGCCAAAAATTAAAACTAGACCCATATCTCTCACCATGCACTAAAGTCAAAATGTATCAGAGACTTAAATTTTAAAACAGAAACACTAAATCTGATGAGAGATAGAATAGGTAGAACTCTTGAAAATATGGGTGCAGGCAAAGACTTTATAAACAAAATCCTGATCACACAGGAATTACCACAAAGAATCAACAACTGGGGTGTCATCTTATTTAAAAAGCTCTTGCACAGCAAGAGAAACCACCAAGAGACTGAAGAGAGAACCTATAGAGTGGGGAAAATTTTTGCCAGTTGTTTCTCAGACAAAAGACTAATATTTAGTATACATAAAGAACTAAAACAAAATCAGACCACCCAAATTTAAAGATCCAATCCAAAAATGGGCATCTGAAATGAATATACACTTCTCAGGTGAAAAAATAGAAATGACAGATAAATATATGAAAAAATGTTCAACATCACTGATCATTCTAGAGATCCAAATTAAAACAACACTGAGATTTCATCTCAATCCAGAAAGAATGGCTACTATCAAGAAATCAACCAATAACAAGTGCTGGTGGGTATGTGGGGAAAAAGGAACCCTTTTCCACTGTTGGGGAAGTGCAGACTGGTGCAATCACTGTGGAAATCAGTGTGGAGATTCCTCAAAAAACTAGAGCTAGAGGTTCCATTCAACACAGCTATTCCCCTTTTTGGTATCTTCTGAAAGAATTAAAAGCATCATACCACAGTGATATAAGCATACCCATGTTTATAGCAGCAGTTTGTAACAACTAACTTTGGAAACAACCCAAATGCCTATCAACTAATGCATGGATAAAGAAAATGTGGTTTTCATATATGTACATGGAGTACTACTTTGCCATAAAGAAGGATAAACTTGATACACTTTTAGCTAAATAGATGCAGCTTGACACCATACTTTTAGATGAAATAAAAGAGACAGTGTAAATACTGCATTGTTTCACTGATGTGAGAAATCGAAAGTGTAAATAAGGACCAAATGTGAGAAAATGTTCAAGTGAGAAGGGGGGAAAATGGAGGTGGGGGTGGAAGGGAAGAAGGGACAAGGGAAGAGAAAAAGTAGAAACAAAGGTTTTATAAATAAGGAAGGGAAAGGGGTTGAAGAGAGGGGAGGAGTATTTTTTTAAAACTGCAAATGTTTGGGCCCAACTCTAAATCTACTAAATCAGAATCTCTGGGAGGGGCTTGGTCCTGGTCTTTCCTTTTTATTTCCAACTTCCTAGATGAGTCTATTCCCAGGTCTGGGAATTAGGGTCTTATTCCATGCTCAGTTAATAATTCCGAGATTCATCAGCAGCTGACCATTGTTCAGAGGAATGATGAGAAGAGAGGAGAGGAGTAGAGAGTGGGAATGAAAAGGCTTTGAAAATTCCACAGAAAGGTTCAGAAGACAGGGTGGTTCAATCTTGTTTAGCTTTGACTAAAAAATGGCCACTTATAAAACGATATTTAATCATCTCTTGTCTTAAAGAAATAGCCAATCTCGTTTTCTTTCTAATCATCAAGAAACAGCATGACACATTTTATTTCTGTCTTCCCCTCCTCTAATTATAAAATCCATAGTGCATGGGTATTGGGGTTGAGATAATTTTCTGAATTACTGAGAGGAAGCCTCAAGTTGTCTTGTGTTCCATTCTCACTTCCAAGCAGTTCTGTCGGACTTGAACAAAGTGACTTGTTTCCCAGGTGTTGGAATGTTGGGAAAAGAACAGGCTCTTCAGTTTCCTTTCTCTGCATTTATCAGTCCTTCCCACATCAGGGACCTTTTCCTTACATCTAATTTCAGCCTTTTGACTGAAGTCAAACACATTTTCTCTGGTTTTCTGCTTCTAGAGAGATGGAAAATAGCTGTATAGGGACAGCCTGATCAAAGACTATCCCCCTACTTCACATTCTTTTTATTTTTATTTTGAAAAGAACACAACCAAACAAAATAAAGCAGAATAGAGTCAATCACAACGAAACAATGAACATGGCACATAACTTCAAAACAGATTAAAAGACAATCGATAATGGCTACTATAATGCCTCTTGTTATCTTCAATATAACTGCCAATACCATCAGGGATAAATAAAATCAAACAAAATAGAACAGAGTAAAAACAAAACAAACAAAGAAAACAATGAAAGCAATACAGAACCCCAATACACTAGTAAAACAGCAGTGGCTACCATAATGTTTCTTGTTATCTACAGAGCAGTTGCGCCTACACCTTCAGACATAATACAATCAAACAACACAGAATAAAATCAATCAAAACAAAATAATGAAAGCAATACAGGGTTTCAAGACAAGATAACTAGACATCCTCAATGGCTGCAATTAAATATTTTGCTATCTTTGAAATAGCTGTCCATGCTATCCAGTATAATAAAATCAAACAAATCAGAATAAAATGAAACTAATCAGAACAATGAAGACAATATGAGTTTCAAATCATGATAATAGATTAACAGTGGCCACTTCCTTCCCTTTTTAGATAATTCCTCCCTTCTGACTTTCCCAATATGTATTGTGCATTTTGGATCCCACTAACTCTTTAGTTTGTTATACCGTGGAGACAACACAAAATTCCCCTATGTGACTCTGGACCACTTCATCCATGAGCATGATCTCAAGTTGCCTCCATCCACCTACAAGAGCCTCAAGGTTATCTTCCTTTATAGCTGAGTAGCTTTCCATTGTATAAAATGCCATGTCTTTCTTATCCATTCTGCAGTAAGCTACTCCTACTTTTTTTTCTGCCTCCCTGTCACATAGGGCATTGTTCTCTGTCCTTTGACTTTCAGTCTATGAATTTTCTTTCTAGTTAAATGTGTTTCTTGTATGGAGTGTATTGATGGATCCTGTCTCCTGATCCACTCTACCTGTGCTTCTTTCTATTGGTGCCTTGAGACCTCTTGCACTGCCTTGTCTCTGCCATGTTATTTTCCTGCCATTGACTCCCTATTTTTCCTCTTTATTCAGTTGACTGGCCTCAATTGATGGTTTCCCCCTGCCATTGTTCCTGAGACCATGGTCCTTTTTGTCTCTCTCTAGAATGTTCTTTAGTATTCTTTGTAGAGTTGGTCTGGTGGTCATGAATTCCTTGAGTTGTTCTTTGTCATGGAAGTATCTTGTTTCTCCATTAATTTTTTTTTTTTGGTGACATGAGGGATTGAACTCATAACGTTGTGCTTGCCAGGCAGGTGCTTAGGCCACTGAGCTAGATCACCAGCTCTCCATTAATTTTGAAAGAAAGTTTTGCAGGGTATATCAGTCTGGGTTGGAAGTTGTTTTCTTTCAGGACTTATAATACTTCACTCCAGCCTCTTCTTGACTTGATGGTTTGTGTTGAGAAGTCTGTCATGATTCTGTGTAGGCAATCTGTTTCTTTTCTCTTACAGCTTTTAATATTCTGTTCTTGTGTTGAATTTCTGGAACCTTGATTATTATATGTCTTGGTGTAGATTTGTTTTGGTTATGGCTAGCTGGAGTTCTATAGGCCTCACTTATTTGGATGTCACTTTCTTTTCCCATGCTTGGGAAGTTCTCAGAAATTATTTCTGTAAATAGAATCCTGATGTCATTTGTCTTGACCCCTGCTTTTTCACTCACATTTTTAATTCTTATGCTATGTTTCTTTGAGTTGTCTTACAGCCATTGAATTGTAACTTCCTGGTTCCTTGTTATTTTTAAGAGATCTTGCCTTTCATGATCATAAGCTGAAAACCTGTCTTCAACGTTTAAAAGTCTATCTTCAGTTTCTTTCAAGTGTTTTTTCCAGCTTTCAATGGAGTTTTTAACTTCCTGGATATCTCTTTGAGTCTGTTTCGTGCAATCTAAATCTCTCTTATATTGTTCATTCATGGTTTCCCTCATTTTCCTTTACGCCTCTATTTTTTTAATCTATGTCATCTTTAGAAGTGCTTACCAATTCTTTTATTATGCTTTTCATTTCTTCTTTTACCTGGGATAATATTTCTGTTCTAATTTATTTTATAGCCTCATGAAGTCGTTTCTTTACTTCAGTTGACATCACTTCAGACATTTCAGGTGTGTGACTCCCCATCTCTTCCATGTTTACCTCTCCTGGACTTGTGCTGCTTGGGTTGGATGTCAGAAACTGCCTTTTCCTTCTTTGTCTTGACATATTCCTGGGTTCTTCCAGACATGTGGGTAGTGAGATCCCAGGCACTTCTGGCATTGGCTACAATTTCTCTGAAGTGAGACTGTTTGGTTTTTCTGGCCAGTGCTGGCTATGGGTATCTGGTGGTGGGTGCTCATGCTTCTGGTCTGAGCTGGGTACTGGCCCACAAGAGCCCTTGAAGCTTGCATGGGAGCAGAACCTGCCAGGGCCTGAAGACCTAAGCTGGTTAGGAACCTACACATGATATTCTCTGAAACATGCATTGGAGCAGGACTCAGTCCAAGCAACTTCTATGGGTCTGCACCCAACCTGGAGCTGCTGGAAGAAGCTGGCAGCAGTCCTGGCCCTGGGCTTATCCTGCCCAACTCCAA
>RJWT010022538.1:0-17141 GCA_004365215.1 Cuniculus paca | reverse complement strand
AGAATGAATAAATATGAATAAGTATTGATTTTGCAGTTTTACTGGTAAAAATAAAATGCATCTAAGAGAAAAACTTGTCTGTGCATTATTGATGAATGGAAAGAAAAGTTCCATTTAGAAATATAAAATGTTGATGCTACTATATTATTAGAAACTATTGTTTTCCCTTTGCTTGGAACGAAAGCAAACATTTGCAGCAAAATGGGTCTCCTACCTTACAAAAGATAATTTTTTTCTGATCTGCCTGAAGAAAACAAAAAGAAGTTTGGTTACTGCAGGGTCTGGAGGTCCTCATGTGGCCTCATTTGCCCTGAGAGAAGGCAGAGAAAAGGTCACAACATGAAATCCACTGACCTATACTAGCTATCAGCTACAGCCATTTGAAAAACTCCTATCTCTGAACCCATATTTTCCTTCCTTAATTTGTCCAAATCATAAGTGAAATGACAAGATTAGTTCAACATGTTCATTCCTTTGTTCTTTCCATAATTTAGGGGAGAACAAAACCAATAAGGAAGGAAATAAAACAAAAACATAGCAAAAGAAAACAAAAATGTAAGGGCTGTTTCATATCTTGTGACTGTTGTTTAATTGACTTTCCACTGATATGCCTAAGATTACAGTTAAATAAATAATGTGCCTAAAACTACAATTAAATAATTAATAGAAAGTGGTTGCCATGTGAGGGCATTATTTTAAAATTTAACTTATTTATTGTAGATATTTACAATAGAAAATGACTACTGAGAGGCAGGCTCTGCACAGAGCACGTTCCAACAATGGGAGTGGCTGCTCTCCGGTAACCAGCTCAGAGAGAAGGCAGACGCAGGCTCTGCTCAGAGCGCATTCCATCGGACAAAGGGAAACACTGCTTGCTGGTAAGGAGCTCAGAGGGAAGGCAGAGACAGGCTCTGCTCAGAGAGCACTTCAACAAAGGGAGAGGCTGTTCACCCCGCCCGTTCACCTGGGGTGGCCCATTGGCTGCTGCTCTGGGCCTGGCTTGAGTTGAGGGCTCGACCATCGAGTTCCACCTGGCTGTTTGTCTTGGGACTTCATCAGGAGACTGGCGGGAGTTTACATCCATCCCCCATCGCCCATGGACGTTTGGGGCATCCCTGGGGTCCTGCCTGCACCCCGCCCACTCTCTGGGAGCAGTGTGGGGGTGGCTGCTCTGGGCCCAGCTTGAGTTGGAGGTGAGTGCAGCAGACTCCACCTAGCTGTGCAGCTTGGGATGAGGCAACGAGACCCATAGAAGTCTGTGCCCATCCCCCTTTGGCCATGAGCATTCAGGGTGTCCCTGGGGTCCTGCCTGCACTCCACCTGTTCACCTGGATCCACCCAGTGGTGGCTGCTCTTGGCCTGACTTGGGTTGGGGGCATGGCCAGTGAAATTTACTAGCTTTTCAGCTTGGGACTTCCCCAGGAGCCCGGTGGGGCTTTGGGTCTGTCCCCCATTGGCCCAGGACATTTGGGTTATCTCTGGGGTACTGCCTGGGCCCCACCCATTCACCTGGAGCAGCCTGACAGCTGCTTCTCTGGGCCTGGCTTGAGTTGGGAGCACACAGCAAATTCCACCTGGCTGTGTAGCTAGGGAACTTGGCAACAGACTGGTAGGAGCTTGCACCCCACCCCCATTGGCCTGGAAAGTTTGGAGCTTCCCTGGCATCCTGCCTGGGCTCGACCCAGACACTGCCCAGCAACAGAACAGCCACAGTGGAAGTCGTGGCTGGAGCTGAAGGTGTGCATTGTGAGTTTCACCTAGCCTTGGCACCTCAACTGTGCACGTTGGATTCACCTCCCACAGTGGAATACAGGAAAATGACAAAATGAAAGAGCAAAATGCAATCCTGCACCTCCAGTCCTTCCCAAACAAGCCAAAGAGACATGGACACAGAAGAAAATATGAGCCACACACCTGAAACTTCTGAAATGATAGCAACTGAAGTAAAGAAACAACTCTATGAAACTTTAAAGGAACTGAGATTAGAAATGATTTCCCAGGTAAAACAAGAGATGATAAATGTAATGAAAGAAATGCTAAGCACGTCTAAAGAAGACATAGCTGGAAAAATAGAAGAACACTGCGAAAAGATGGAAACCTTGAATGAAGAATACAAGAAAGAATTAGAATGCATGAAACAGATTCAAAGAGATATCCAGGATATCAAGAATGCCAATGAAAGCTGGCAAAGCCGCCTCAATGAATGTGAAAATAGAATTTCAGACCTCGAAGACATGATAGCAGCTAGTGAGGAAGAAAGAAAACACCTTTTAAAAATAACAAGGAATCAGGAAATAGCAATTCAGCAGTTGCAAGATGACACAAAGAAAAACCTATGTATAAGACTGATAGGTGTAAATCAAAAAGAAGGAGAAAACACAAATGATATAAAATCACTATTTAAAGAAGTCATAGCTCAAAATCTCCTAAACATGGGAAAGGAAACTGACATACACATAAGTGAAGCATACAGAACTCCAACTAGCCATAACCAAAATAAATCAACACCCAGACATATAATTATCACCATTCCAGAAATTGAACATATGAACAGAATATTAAAAGCTGTGAGAGAAAAGAAACAAATCACCTATAAAGGAAAGCCCATCAGAATCACAGCAGACTTCTCAAAACAAACAATGAAGTCAAGAAGCGCATGGAGTGAAGTATTTCAAGTCCTAAAGGAAAACAACTTCCAACCCAGACTGATATACCCTGCAAAACTATCCTTCAAAACTGATGGAGAAATAAGATACTTCCATGACAAAGAGCAGCTGAAGAACTTCATGACCACCAAACCAACCCTGCAAAGAATACTGAAAGATACTCTAGATAGACATGAAAATAGCTATGACATAAAAAACATCAACAGAAGAAGGACACCAAGCTGGGCAATCAATTAAGTAGGGGGAAAAGGTAAAGAAAAGACTGCAGAAAGATATCATGACTAAAACAAGCCAGTATATATCAGTTATAACCATTAATGTAAATGGCCTCAATTCACCAATCAAAAGGAACAGACTGGCAGAATGGATCAAGAAACAATATCCTACCATATGCTGTCTACAAGAAACCCATCTCACCCAAAAGCAAATTCATAGACTGAAAGTCAAAGGATGGAAAGCAATACTCTATGCAACAGGAACCCAGAAAAAAGCAGGGGTAGCTATTCTGTTCACAGATGATGTGAACTTCAAACCAAGAATGGTCCAAAGAGATAAAGAAGGTCACTACATACTGGTTAGGGGAAAACTCCAGGAAGAAGAAATAACAATCTTAAATATATATGCACCAAATATGGGAGCACCCAACTATATAAAACAAATATTACTAGAAATGAAAAATCAAATAAGGAATAACACAATTGTAATGGGAGACCTTAGCACACCCTTGACTCAAAGAGACAGATCAACTAGACAGAAAATCAGCAAAGAAATAACAGAACTGAATCAAACCTGTGAACAAATGGACCTGGGAGACGTCTACAGAGTCTTCCACCCAACAACATCAGAGTATACATTCTTCTCAGCTTCACATGGTACATTCTCTAGAATAGACCATATATTGGCCCATAAAACATGCTTAAATAAATGCAAAGGAATGGAAATTATCCCATGCATACTATCTGATCATAGTGCCATCAAACTGGAAATTAATGACAAAAGAAATTGCAAAAACTCCATAAACACATGGAAATTAAAGAGCACACTCCTGAACAATCAGTGGGTCACAGAGGAAATTAAAGTAGAAATTAAACAATATCTACAAGCAAATGAAAATACAAATACAACCTACCAGAACCTGTGGGATGCAATGAAAGCAGTCCTCAGAGGAAAATTTATTGCGGTGAATTCCCACATCCAGAAAATGGAATGAATGCAAATAAACAATCTGATGTTACACCTGAAACATCTGGAAAGAGAAGAAAAAGCCCAAGCCAAAGCAAAAAGAAGGGAGGAAATTTTAAAGGTCAGAGCAGAAGTTAATGCAATTGAGACTAAGAAAACAATACAAAGTATCAACGAATCAAAGAGCTGGTTCTTTGAAAGAATAAATAAAATTGATAAGCCACTAGTCAACCTTATTAAAAAAAGGAAAGAGAAAACTCAAATCCATGCAATAAGGAATGAAAAGGATGAAATCACTACAGACCCTGTGGAAATACAGAGGATCATCAATACCTATTTTGAAAATCTTTATTCTCATGGGTTCGATAACACCGAAGAAATGGACAGATTTCTAGAAACATATCAATTACCAAAACTGGGCCAAGAAGATGTAAAACTACTGAATAATCCAATTTCAGTTAATGAAATTGAAAATGTAATTAGAACATTACCAACCATGAAAAGTCCAGGTCCTGATGGATTCACAGCTGAGTTCTACAAGAAATTCAAGGAAGACTTAATGCCAACACTCTTCAAACTCTTCAATGAAATTGAAAGGGAAGGAAGTCTCCCTAAATCATTCCTGGAAGCAATACCCTAAAACCAAGACCAGAGAAAGACCCAACCAAGAAAGAGAACTACAGGCCAATGTCTCTAATGAACATAGATGCAAAAATTCTCAATAAAATACGGCCAAACAGAATCCAGCAAGTCATCAAGAAGATTATACACCATGACCAAGTGGGATTCATCCCAGGAATGCAAGGATGGTTCAACATATGCAAATCAATGAATGTAATACACCATATCAATAGAGCCAAAGATAAGAACCACATGGTCATCTCAATAGATGCAGAAAAAGCTTTTGATAAAGTCCAACATGCTTTCATGATAAGAACCCTACAGAAAATTGGAATAGATGGCCTTTACCTCAATCTGATAAAAGCCAGCTATGACAAACCAACAGCCAGTATCACATTAAATGGTCAAAAACTGAAAGCTTTCACTCTAAAATTGGGAACAAGACAAGGATGTCCATTATCACCGCTCCTATTCAACATAGTTCTGGAAACATTAGCCAGAGCAATTACACAAGAGACAGAAATAAAAGGAATAAGAATAGGAAAGAAAGAAGTTAAGTTATCACTATTTGCAGATGACATGATACTCTACATAGAAGACCCACAAAACTCCATAGAAAGACTTCTGGATATCATAACCAAATTCAGTAATGTAGCTGGATACAAAGTCAATACTCAGAAATCATTCACATTCCTGTACACAAACAACAAACGCTCTGAGAGAGAAATAAGAGAAACCACACCCTTTACAATAGCATCCAAAGAAATGAAATACTTAGGAATCAACCTAACAAAGGAAGCAAAAGATCTATTCAATGAAAATTACAGTCCTCTGAAAAAAGAAATGGAAGAGGATCTCAGAAAATGGAAAGACATTCCATGCTCATGGAGAGGAAGAACAAACATTGTGAAAATGGCCATTCTCCCAAAATTACTATACAGATTTAATGCAATTAACATTCAAATACCATTAGCATGCCTCAAAGATCTAGAGAAATCATTCTTAAAATTCATCTGGAACCACAAAAGACCTACAATAGCAAAGGCACTTCTGGGAAGAAAAGGCAGGACAGGAGGCATCACAATCCCAGACTTGAAATTGTACAACAAGGCTACCGTAATCAAATCAGCATGGCACTTGAGTCAAAACCGACCTGAGGATCCATGGAATAGATTAGAAATACCCCTCCAAATACAAACACACTCAGCTACCTTATCTTTGACAAAGGGGCCAAACATGTTCACTGGAAGAAAGATAGCCTCTTTAATAAACGGTGCTGGAAAAACTGGCTTTCCATATGCCAAAAACTAAAATTAGACCCAAGCCTATCACCATACACTAAACTAAAGTCAAAATGTTTCAAAGATCTAAACATTAAAGCAGAAACACTAAATCTGCTGGAAAACAACGTAGGTAGAAATCTTGAAAACATAGGGGTAGGTGGAGAATTCATGAACAAAAGTCAAACTGCACAGGAAAAACTTCCCAGAATCAACAACTGGGATCTTGTCTTGTTAAAAAGTTTTTGCATGTCAAAAGAAATCTCCAACAGAGTGAAAAGAAAACCCACAAATTGGGAAATAATTTTAGTCAACTGCCCTTCAGACAAAGGTCTTCTATCTAGAACATATAAAGAAGTAAAAACTATGAGGCCCTCGAAATTCAAAGACCCAATCCAAAAGTGGGCATCTGAGTTGAAAACACACTTCTCAGCTTAAGAAATACAAATGGCAAATAAATACATGAAAAAATATTCAGGATCATTGGTCATTAGAGAAATGCAAATGAAAACAACTCTGAGATTTCATCTCACTCCAGAAAGAATGGCCAGGATCAAGAAAACCACCAACAATAAATGCTGGAGAGGCTGTGGGGAAAAAGGAACCCTTCTCCACTGTTGGTGGGAGTGCAGACTGTTGCAACCACTGTGGAGGTCAGTCTGGAGGTTTCTCAAAAAGCTAGGACTGGAAATCCCATTTGACCCAGCTATTCCGCTTCTGGGCATATTCCCAGAAGGGAAATCATCTTACCACAGTGATGTATGTGCACCCATGTTTATAGCAGCACAATTTGTAATAGCCAAATCTTGGAAACAACCCAAATGCCCATCTCTCAAGGAATGGTTAAAGAAGATGTGGTACTTTTATACAATGGAGTATTATTCAGCTATAAAAAATGATCACATGGAGGCTTTTATAGTAAATAGATGCGACTTGAGAGCATACTCATAAGTGAAATAAACCAAACACACATGTGTAAACACCGCATTGTCTCCCTATTGTAAGAAACTGTAAGACTCAATAAGATACAAAATTCCCAATAAATTTGGAGAAATTGTTCTGAAATCCAATGGTGCTTTTGTTCTTTGATTTGATTGGTTTAAGTCCCTTTCCTACTATTTGAAAGCAATATGCGAGAAGATAGGAACAGCTCTTTTGAAAAATGAGACACTACAGTAGCCATTGTTGGTTTCTTGTTATCCGACTTGAAGACCTGTAATGCTATTCTCTTTTATCTGGTTTTATTCTACTTTGTTTTGTTTGAGATTATTGTCTGTAAATGTATCAACAACCATTTTGAGGAAAGCAAGAGACACTAGGGTAACCATTGTTAATCTCCTGTTGTTATGTCTTGAAAACCTGTATAGCTTGCAGTGTTGTGCTTTGAAATGCTATATTATGTTTGACTCTATTCTGTGTTCTTTTGCTTTTTTTGTTCTGCTTTGTTTTGTTTTGTTCTATCCTCTTTAAAATAAAAAAGAAAGAAAATGACTACTAACTTGTGAGTATTAGGTATGTATACATAATATATTTCAATTCTTTTTTAATTTCCTCTTTTCTTCCCCCTCTTCTCCACTCCCTTGATCTCCTGGTCCCCTTCCCACTTGGAGGAGATCTATCTCACTGTCTCCTTTTATCTAATACTTTCCTCTTTACTATACTTCTACTTTAGATTTTTCATATGACAGAAACCACTCTGTATTTCAGTGTGTGTGTCTGATTACTTTCATTTAAAATATGTTTTCAAAATGCATCTATTTTTCTACAAAAGAATCAAATTCATCCTTCTTTATAGCAGAGTAGTATTTCATTATGAATTGTTACTTCCTAATTCATGTCCTGCTTGGAGTCTGTATGTGCCTTCCTGTAATCTCTATGGATCTGATTACCCTGATTGACTTGGGGAGTGGCTCTCACTGATATTTCTGTGTCTTGCCTGTTCTAAGACTGAAAAGCTGCTGTCCTAAGTGCTGATCCCTACAGATATCTGTTCAGCATTGCCAATGGAGACAAGATACTAAAATGATATGTTAAATGCTCTGTAAACAGAAATATATGAGTGCAACCAATTTGATTGAACATAGTAACTTTCTTTGTTCAGGAAAAGGTTTATTTTTTTTCTTATTATCTTAATTTGTACAATATTTAACTGTGATGATCCAGGAGAGGTCTTTACTGTGCATGAAAAATGTAATTTCTAGGAGTTTTGGCTTTATTTATTTAAAGTAAACCTAACATGAATCAAATGACCATATTTTCTCTCAGAGAGCAAAAATAATAAAATTTTCCTTATTATTATAAAATCAGGAAAAAAAGCAAACCCAAGAAATGAAATGACTCCCTAATTATATAAATTTTCTAGTACTCACATAACAAAATGAATGTGCTTTGAACAACAACAATTAATTTTCTCACAGTTGTGGAGGTTAAAAGACCAAAACAAAGATGTCATTTAAGCTGACTCATTTTGAGGACTGTGAGTGGAGAATTTGTTCCAGGTCTCTTTCCTTGGCTTATTGATGTCTGCCTTTTCCCTGCATCTTCATCTCATCTTTTTGCTGTACAAATTTCCATTTATCTTTTCTCTTCTCACAGGGTCACCAAGTATATTGTTTTAGGGTCAATCTCTAGTGATCTCATTTTAACTTAATCAGCACTGTAAACACTATCTCCAAGTCACTTAGCAACAAAAATTTTTGAAGTGAAATATTTCAGTCCATATGTTGTTTTTCTTCTTTTACACAGTGTGGAATCTATCAAGTGCACCTTTTCATTATTTACCTCTAAGTTTTTGTAATTAAGAATAAATTTAAATAAATGAAACTTTTTAATTTTACAAGATAATTTTTATGTCAAGATAAACTTTCAAATTATGAAAAGAAAGATGTTATTCTTATTTAATAGAACATGTAGATAATTAATAGCTAAGTATTCATTATATTTCAAATGATGTGAAAATTACTCTTTAGGAGCCATTCCATTTTGTTGTGTGTTCACAGCAGCAATGTAAAGTAAGTGGGGTGATTAGGTAGCTCTGACCTATAGAAAGAGTTCTAGAGATGGGAAACATAGATTGCTCATGGGATCACTGAGAAACATAGTAAGTATGACCACTCTTACATCCATGCATTTAATTCTTACATTTCTATGCTTAGCCTTTAGGGGACTTAACATTATATGAGTGTCATTGCTCTGGGAGACTTGGATAATTGTGTTTGGTAAAGTTCTGAGGGAAGGAAATCACAAACTCTACCAAGAATATTTGTCAGATGTGGTCAAGTTGAATTGATACGATACCCTTTCCAGGATGGAAAGAATTCTTATAATCAATTTGTCACCAAATGTGTGGCTAATCTCCCAGAGTTATGGTATCATATTGGAGATCACCATTTGTTTCTGTTAGCAGTTGGGTATTCGGGAGTGGCAATAGCATTAGTGAGTACAAGCCACCTTATTAGGCCTGTGCATTGCCTCTATTTCCATCATCTATAAGCTTTTCTGCCATCATCAGTGTGCTCAACCAACTAAAATGTTTTGACTACTAGTGTCTGTATTACAGTAGACAGTAGCATGTGATAAAACGGTCTTCACAATCTGGTCCATTGTAAGACATTAAATAGGTCCTGTGCCCAGAGTTTTTCTCTGATTTCCACTCTTTTATCTTTCAAATCCCTGAACAACCAACTAATCAAGCATAGATACACACTCATCTCCAGATATATTTTCTTTTCATCAGAAGTGGATTATGTGGTACCCCAAATGAATCTGCTTTCAAATGTGAGCATTTTCCCTCACCGTCATCTTTTAAGGACACAACTGTTCGTCTTAGGAGCATCTATCAATTGTTCCCACCATGCTTCAATATATTGAGCTAATTCACTCATGAATGAAGTTCATTGCTTTTCTTTGCTCTTTCGATGGACACATTAGGTGTTAGCAGAGTTTAAGTCACTATAGCAAAAGTGGTAGTTGACATGGGTATCTGGGCAGCCTAATTAGTCAGCTAACTTGTGGCTTCCCCCCGACTGATTGTGGGTGTAGTTAAGAAGTCCTCCCATGGTATCCTGACCTGGTTCATTTAATGTACAGCAGGGTTGACCTAAAATCCACATAGTACTTTCTGCAATCACAGATAAATATGACAGCAAAGAATACAACAAGGTATTTGCCAGAATATGCAGCAAATTTGCAAATTGGTCTTATGGTTATGTACTCTAGGACCTATTCATGCAAGTAGCTTTTGAGTGACTTGCTAAATAGGGTGAAGTAATTTTCTTAAGCATGAAATATGCTGCCTCTAGATTCTGGAGAGGACTTTAGGTACTATCTTTCTTAATGAAGGAAGATGCAAGAAGCAATAAATTGTACTTTGTTTTGAAGCAGATATTCTGTTATTTCCAGAGTTTTTGATCCCTAAAATTTCCATTTTTGTGTCTGGCCCCTAAACTCTTGTAAGGCTTACCCCATAGCCTGACTGACATCAAGGGGTTAGTCAAGGCCTCCAATATGTGTGTTACTTCCTCTTGAAGTAGTGATCTGATTAGAATAATGCTGTTAATATATTGGGCCAACAGGATGCTTTGCAGAATATCGTGACAAGAGACATTTCTTGAGACTTTGTTATACTGGAGAACAAAAGAATAAACTTAGGCTTGGATCATAAATTTAAATAAGTACTATTACTTACCTTGCATGAATGTAAAATATTTCTCATATTCCTTCTTGGTAGGGATAAGGAAGAATGAATTTTCCAGATCAATGTCTTCATACTCTAAGACCAAAGCTACTTCATTTGACACAGAATTTACAATTGGATCTATTAATTTTCTGGTGGATTTTGCAGCAATTCACTATTTCCATATCCTTCTGTTTTATTACTTTTGGTAGGGCCATTAAATATCAATATAACTGGGACCATCTCTCTTGTATCTCACAGGTTTTAAATATGCCTTTTGCCTCATGCTCAGGGCAGTGATTATAGTGCATGGTCTTGAAAGTAAGTTTTTTTTTTTTTAATGTTATGCCCAATCACCTCCCTAGATTCATTATAGTCCTAGTTCTATGTGAGTGGTAAGGTTTCAATTTAAAACCTTAGTCTACTTGCTATATGCCAGGTCTTACCAGACAGGATATGAAATCAATGCAAGATCTTACAATACCCACATATGTTCATTTCTACTATCTTGCTGAAGACAAAGGAAGTGGTGTCTCTTGCCACCGTGAGCCAGATTTGGTCCAGATCTTCATTTATAACCTTATTTCAAACTCCAACAGGGACACCATGGTGATGTTTCTGACCCCTAGATTGTAACACCAAAAGTTTCTTGCCTTTTTCTTGATCCTGGAGATACTTTGTTCTTCTAATTTCCTTTATAGTTCTCTATGAATTAAACTGCCCTAGCTATCATTCTGACATTAAACACTCATTGCGATTCTTGTCCCAGTTTGACAATGTGGGACAATCTGACTTCTGTGGTTATTATATCGTATCATTCCAACTATTAGGCAGCTCAGTTGGGCAACAGCATCTCTTTTTTTCTTATTATTCCTGCCTTATAAAGAATATGTCATATGAGCATCTCAGTAATCCTGGACCACATCTCACCAGCATGTCCTTTATTTTTATTTATTTATTTATTTATTTATTTATTTATTTATTAGGTACCAGGAATTGAACTCATGATCTCACACTTGCCAGACAGGCTCTGTGCTGCTGAGCCTAGTCTGTCCTTTATTTCTGTGGAAGGTCTTGTCTATCTTGTAAAATAGTTTAACTGGTCATTGACAACACATGCATGCTATCATTTCCACATCACTGAATTTTTAATAATTTCTTCCATCATCTATTTCAGCAACCTTACAATTTCTACCTCAGTTTGAACCATGGTAGTCTCAAGGCTTTCATGAATTATCCTTGTAGCACATTAGTATCATTTCTTAAGACCTAGTAGGTTAAATGCTGTATCTTGGCATAATGCTTTCATATCAGTAACCTACTCCTTACTCACCTATGTGTATTGCTACTTAGATATAGAAAATCATGAATGTAGTTCACAGAGTCTGCAGACTACAGCCAGTATGAGCTACTAGGGCCCTGCAGCTCCAAAGGCTAGCATAGTTCTCTTGAGTAGACTGAGACTTCCCTCACTAGGTTATGTTGTGACTTAATGTAACATTTTATTTTGCGACCAGTAGGGATGGTAAAATAGACTTGCCAAGGGTCTTTATGCTTTCCTGCAAGGCAGAAGACATTTATTTATGTTCAAACAATGGGACCACTAGCCTTTAAGAGAGAAGTATATTCAACTTATGCAGCCCTACTTTAGGGATGTCTGGGGATTCAAGATTTATGAGTTTATTTACCCAGATATACCCATCCCAATTCTCAGTGTCACACTACTCTGGAATTTATGGCTTTAACTACCATATACACCATACAGTTCTTTGGGTCTCAATTCTCCCTTGTAATCAGGACTCTACCTGACAGAGAAGACTTGATATTTTGGGAAATAAATCTCTGTGGATGTTTTCTTCCCTTTTAAATGAGCATTATACATGTTCCTTGATCACTGTTTTCTTTCCTTTCATTGCAAACCAAATCACCCTTGTTTTAAGACTGGTGATTAACTGGCCTCAGCAATTCATTGTGTGTCTTTAATACATTGATCAATGCTAGAAATAAGTATGCTGTCTTCTTTGTTCCTATAATGACTATAGTCTTCTATTTCTAAAACACCAGAGCTAATGACCTGCCCATACATCTGCTTTCACAGTAATCCCTACCATTTCAACACTGGTCAAAGTCAACCAGAGACTCTGCAAAGTCATACCAGAGACATCTTTACCAACTGCTATGTGATTCTACACCAAAGTCATATTTTAAGGTGTTTCTTAAGACAATTTCTGACTCTAAGTGTTAAAAAATACACTGCCTGGAATACAGACTCCAACATGTAGAATGGCATAGAAATATCTTATTTGGGCATGTGTTTAATAATAACATTTATATAAAAGTAAGGATGCAACAATACACAGGGGCAGAAGTTGTACCACAATTGAGTCATCACATAGACCTCAAATAAAGACACAGGAAGTTCTAAGTTTCAGGTATGTCTTTAAAGTATCCCTAATTGAGGCAAGGGGAGATCTTTTATATCAGTGCAGAAATTTGTCTTTAGGTGAGGGAGGAGATACACAGAGAGGTGAGGTAGACTTTGGTGAAGCACTGTCTTTGGTTGATTGTAGTTTCTTCAGAGAAACTCAGACAAGATCCAGTAGTAACAAAATCCCCTGCAACTGGATTAATGGGTACCTCCTGGAGAGATCTCAATGATGCATACAACAGACATTACTGATTGCCTTACATTTTTTCTGCCTGCCTCTCTGGGAGTTTTATGCTTAGTAGAGGAGAAGAGGGAGAACAATTCATGCTGAAATATTGATTCTTTGTTCTCCATATATTAATGCTAAACGGAAAATACTCATAGAATGTGGTGCTGTTCCTTGAACTTTTGGGTACTAGAAACATAGGTTTGATTTACATGACACCCATTTTGGGCACATAATTTTGTCTCCAGGTCACACTTTCCCCTTGTATCTAAAGTGGTGTTGGTGACACAGGCTGAGAGTCTCTTATTCAAAGGAGTAGAGATGAGAAAATGTTTAATATTTTGCATTTTTTCACATTTCAGAGTATCTGTATACATAATGAGGTATCTCGATTATGGGACCTCAATGCAAATACAAAAATCTATATATGTTTTATATACACAGACATGTAGCCTGATGTTAATTTTATTCAATATCTTGTACACGAAATAAAGTTTCCTGATATATACTCGTTCAGTTGTGAATCATGTTGGCACTCAAAATGTTTCAAATTTTGGAGCATTCAGATGTTAGATTTTTAGATTAAGCATGCTCAACCTCTACCATTTCTCTTGAAGACTTAGTGAATTTGCCTGTTCTCACAGAGCTGAAAAATTCTCTCTCTCAACATTTTCTGCTACATTAGTAGGTGCAATTTAATAACTGGATTTTCTCTTATATCCTTACTATTGTACAATCTACCTGCTGGCAACAGGGATGACATGCAGAGATACATAGGTGACTGAGTTGGGTAAAGCGATATTTGTATTCTTTGCTGGTGGAAAATGTTTGCATGAAACATTCCTGGGAAGCTTTCCCTCTAGGAACATTACCTATATATTCCTTCCTATGACCACCCAAAAGCGTATGCTAGTGTAGACTTAGAAAATAAAACAGCATCCTAAATATGTAGAAACCTTCTTCTGCCAAATTGCTCTTTGTAAAGGCCCCCACAACGTTAATAATTCAGAGCATGCAAATATGTTTGCAGTTTCACAATCACTAATGACTGAATTAACTACAAAGAGCAAAGTGGGCTATGGAGGCTAACCTAAGGTTGGACATTGACTACATGTGCAAAGAAAGCCAGATGTGCTCTGAGCAGATAATGTTACAGACAACTGAGTTAGACAGAAATATTATAGGCAGTCAGACAGTGCTGGGCATTCAAAGGAGCCATTGCAGACCACTGTGGGCCAGACCTCAAGATAAAAGATAAATCAAATGCACTCACATACGTCCTAAGAATAAGAATCAGAAATTGATGATCAAAATAGGTCTCCTTCACCATGAGGAAGCCAGGAGTCACCATCCCAACCTCCTGTAGGAAGAATCACTGCTCTTTTAGCATGCCTGCTTGCTGCATGACTCGCTTCCCCATTTGTCCCTAATTTAATCAATATTACCTGAGGAATTAATCTCATTGGTTGGCCATAGTTCTGTCCCACCTCATGACCACCTTGTGAGTTCCCATGTTTTTTCCATCTTAGACCTGTGTCACTTTGTGGTTTTACTTTCTAATAGTCCCTAGAATAGACAGTCTTTGGCAACCCACTGGGGAGCCCTTCTGTCTCTCTCTCAGACAGAAACTTTCTTTTTCTCAACAAATATATTCTACTCTTAACCTCCGTTGTTGGTAAAATTCATTCTCTGATTTTAGAGAACACGAACTCTTACCAGGCATCTAGTAGGTTGGGAGTTTATTTCCCCTTTATCAGTAACACCTGCTTATTAACAATAATAAGAGCCTTTAAATGATCATAGAGAAAGTAAAGAGCTATAGATAAAGGACCTAAGAAGACTTAACAATTTAATCCTAAGCAGAGAGCAAACAATGCAATCTAAAATCATGATCACAAGAGGAATTGCAGGTTAATGGTCTTGTACTTTATAATATAACGAACCACACATAGTACTAGGCTGGAAGAAATAGTTCATAAAATAAACTATTTTAATAAATAAATTCATACTCTGGCATTTTATGAATAAAGTTTTGTAACCCTAATTGCAATTAAATTGCCATGTTTTAATATGATCTAGTCATTAAACCACAAGGGGCTTGCTGCCAAGATTTTGCCTGAAAAGGAACCAAGTAAAAGTATTCAACTCAGACAAAATATTTGTGAATATATTTTCAACTGTGTTCTCTTTAGGGCAGACACTGATGGGAATACTAATTGTACATGAAAAAATTAACTTATTCTCTTTTGTTTTCCTTCTAGGATATTCATCAACACAGGAGAAAGTGAGAAAATGGCACAAGGAAGCTCTAGAAAACAGATTATGTGGGCTCTTTTGAAGCAAGAGAAAGGATTTAGAATTTGTTCTAAATGCCAAAGAAGTAATGCAGTATTGGTGGGAATGTGATCCTGGGCCCTTTTATATGCAAAAAACACTACCATTGCTGGCTTGTTCGCAATACCCTCCCATGCTGGTGTTGCTTCCAAGTCTCTTAGTTTCATTTGCCCTCAATTTCTTCATACTGTTAAAAGAACATTCCACTCAGTAATTCCCTAACAGCTGTCCCTTCCCACCATGTGCAAACCTCTGTCCAGCTGTGGTACTTGGAGCCTCCTGAGTGTATCTGTATTCCACAGTATTCCTCACATTCCAAAAGCCCTTCCTGAGTCCACCTATATTGTTTTCTGTGCTCCAGATCATGTTCTGCATGTATCACTCAATCTTGGAATGCACTAGATGCTTAACAAATATTAAGTGATTGGAGGAAAAGGAGGGGGGGAAAGGAAGGAAGTAAAGAAGGACAAGAATATCTTTCCTGAAGTTCAAACAGATTACTGTTTATTCATTTATATGGTTACTCATTTTAAAATAATGAACATTTACATTTGCAAAGGTCTATGAAATAAATGGAAAGTGAAACAGAAAGAGGCAGAGAGAGAGAGAGAGAGGGAGAAAAATAGGATCAGAGAAGACACAGACATGGCAGGGGGTGTGGAGAAACAAAGATAAAAACATCCTGCCATCATATTGCTTAGACTTCACTTGACAAAATAAGGATTATGCACACAAAATAAACAAAACAGCAACAAAAACCAAAGGATTTACCAAGTGTTGCAGTGACAATCATATTCATTTTTTTCTCCTCACTGTAGACCTAGGCAATAGGTATTACAGCTAGTATCATTTTAGAGATGGTTAAATTGAGTTGCAAAGTCTGGAAAGCCTCTCAGGGATAAGTGATCAAATTGAACCAACACAATCTGATTTTAGGTTCTGAATACTTAATTACTACATGATATAATTCTCAAAAACATGAGTGATATGGGTTCAAAGAAATCATCATTAATAACTAACAATTTCAAAGAAAGTTTCACAGAAATGTCAAAAGCTATAAAGATTCTAAGACTTTACTTGCAAACTAAAAAGTTAGCTAGACACGATTTTCTTAACCCTGGTAAAATAACACATGAAAAACTTCTGGGTCAGAAATGATGGAAAGTCTATTACTCACAGTAATCAGAGTTGCTGGAATATCCACATTTTCTCCAGATGTTCAGTCACTGATGATATTTATAAGGGTAGACTATGAGGCATAGTGAATGCAAATCTTTTATACTAGGTTACAAGAAAATTTTTCCTTCTGTTCAGTGAGAGATAGTATCTTCTAAGACTATAAACAAATCTCTTTGTTCTTCCAGTCTTTCAAACATGTCCATTATACAAGCTCCTCGAATAGATAATACAAGAAATAATCTCCTACTGTTCTGCTTACAAGATTAGAGAAACACAAGAGACCTTTGTTGAATCTCCTCATAATAAACCATGTATCAGGTTAAGTGACTCTTAAAATCTGAAAAAAATTCAAGCAAACAAAGAAAAGTGGAGGATAGGAACTGAGCGACAGAAACCAGCATAGAAACAGCAGTGGGCATGGCTTGATATGAGCGAGGTCCTCAGATGTACACAATAGGAGACAGAGCCACACAGGTCAACTCAACTGTAATTTTGAGACAGAAAGAGATAGGACCCCCACCCACCCACACACACACTTAAGAGAAAAAGA
>RJWT010022537.1:0-17134 GCA_004365215.1 Cuniculus paca | reverse complement strand
GGAAAAATAGGGAGCCAATGGCAGGAAAATAGCATGGCAGAGACAATACAGTGCAAGAGGGCCTCAAGGCACTAATAGAAAGAAAAAGAGGCATAGTGGATCAGGTGACAGGATCCATCAATATGCTCTATGCAAGAAACACATTTAGCTAGAAAGAAAATTCATAGTCTGAAAGTCAAAGGAGAGAGAACAATGCCCTGTGTGACAGGGAGCCAGAGGGGGGGAAAAATAAGGGTAGCCTGCCCATTAATTGCAGAATGGATAAGAAAGACATGGGATTTCATGGGGTAGAAACCTACTCAGCTATAAAGGAAGATAACCTCAAGGCTCTTGTGGGTAGATAGAGGCAACTGGTAATAGTGCTCATGGATGTAATGGACCAGAGTCACAAGGGTGAATTTTGCGTTGTCTCCGTAGCGTAACAAACTAAAGGTGTTAGTGGGATGCAAAATGCACAATACATATTGGGAAAGTCAAAGGGGAGGAATTATCTAAAAAGGGAAGGAAATGACCACTATTAATCTATTATCATGATTTGCAATTCAGATTGTATTCATTGTTATGATTAGTTTCATTTTATTCTGATTTGTTTGATTTTATTATACTTGATGGCATGGACAGCTATTTTAAAGATAATAAAATATATAATTGCAGTCATCAAGGATGTCCAATTATCTTGTTTAGAAACCCTGAATGGCTTTCATTGCTTGTTTTGATTGATTTTACTCTATTCTGTGTGGTTTGATTGTAATATGTCTGAAGATGTAGGCAACTATTCTGAAGATAACAAATATTATGGTAGCCAATGCTGTTTTGCTAATATCTTGAAATTCTATATTGCTTACATTGTTCTGCTTTGTTTGTTTTATTATGTTTTGTTTTGTTTGTACTGTTTTAGTTTGTAGTATTTTGTTTGATTTTACTCATCCCTGATGGTATGGGCAGGTATACTGCAGATAACAAGAGCCATTATGGTAGCCTTATCGATTGCCATTTTTTTTTACCCTGTTTCAAAGTCATGTTCCATGTTCATTGCTCTGTTTTGATTGACTTTACTCTGTTTTGTTTTGTTTTGTTTGGTTGTATTCTTTTAAAAAAAAAATCTAATTGTCGATGGGCTGCTGATACTTCCAATATTTAGCTATTATGAATTGTGCTGTTATAAACAATGGTATGCATGTGCAAATGTGATACAATGTCTTTAACTCTTTCAGGAAGATGCCTAGAAGAGAAATAGATGGGTGAAATGGAATTTCTATTGTAAGTTTTTTGAGGATTCTCCCTACAGATTTCCATGATTATACCAGTTTCCATTACCTCCAACAATGTAGGAGGGTCCTCTTTCACCATTGCCTCACCACTATTTGTATTTATTTGATTTCTTGATGTTTGTCATTTTTCCTTGAGCAAGATAAAAAATCTCAATGTGGTTTTTCACTTTCATTTTTCTAGTGGCCAGTGATACTCATAATTTCATGTATTTATGGGTCATTTATATTTCTTCTTCTGCAAAACGTCTATTCATGTCAATTTCCCATTTTTGACTGAGTCTTTTACTTTTTGGGTTCTAGTATTTTTGAGTTCTTTGTATATTCTAGATATTAGTTCTTTGACTGAGGTGTAGCTGACAAAAATTTTGTCCCATCTTTTATATTGTTTCTTCACTCTATTATTTGTGTCTTTTGCCCCTACAGGAATTTTGAATTTGATATAATCCCATTTGATGATCATTTCTTGTGCAGTTAAGATTCAGAAAATTCAGAAAGTCCTTACCAATATCTATGACTTCAGCAATTTTACCTACCCTAACTTCCAGCATGATAAGTGTTTCTGTTTAATATTTATATCCTTGATTCGTTTTGGTTTTAGCTTAGTACATGATGAGAAATATGGATCTCTATGTAATTATCTGCATGTGGATAGCCAGTTTCCCCAGCACCATTTGATAAAGAGCCTTGTTTTCCTATAGCACCTGCTTTTTCTGTCCCTTTGTAAAATATCAGGTGGTTAAATGTTTCAGTATTTGGGAAAATGGCTGATACACTAACAGAATGAGAATGCTCTAAAATGACATCATTTTTACCTATTTGCAAATGTGAAGTACCTTTAAACTACTTATGCAAAAGATAAGGATAGTGTTCCTGTTATGGTGAATACATTGTGTCAACTTGCACAGTTTAGAAGTTTAACTGAGAGACTCAGCAGGGAGCCAGGGTTCTTACTTTGTAGATATCCTCATCCTGTGCAAAGGAGGGCAAGGATGTTTTGTGAGAGCTACACCCACCCTGGGAAAGGTGGGGTGGCCTGTGTACAATTTAAGGGTAGAGAAGAGGCTTGTTTTCTCTCTTTTGTTCTGGCTGCTGCCTTGAAGTGCTGCCCCAGTGCCATGCCATCCTGCCTTGGAGCCAGCTGATTATGGACTGAAATCTCCAGAAACTGTAAGCTAAATAAACCTTTCCTTGCTTCACTTTGGGTGTCAAGTGTTTGTCTCAGTAACGAAGAAAAGTAACCAAAACAGTTCCCAAAGCAGATCACAACTTTCAAAAAAAGTATAGCCATTAAAACAATAAATGTATTTGTTAATCACATGTTTTCTTTTGAGTTAATCAAAATGTTGGATGTGTGTACAGCACATATGGAAAGAAGTGCTCTCATTTTCCAAGTTCTCTGAATGCTTTTTATATATTCTAATTTTAAATTATACCATTTTAAATTAATATAAATTTATCATAAATATGTATAGTCAGTATAGGATTACTATATCTCGATGCAGTCATGGATCATTCTATCCTCTTCCTGAATTTTTGTACATCTGGAATTTAAACCAAACCCAAAAATGTCACTTCCAAAAGCAAAATTTAATATAGTTACTAAAATATACAATAATTGAGTAAAATCACTGGTTTACAGCTTTCGTATCCATTTTCCAAGACAGACACTTAGAGCTAAGCACTTAATTCTTTTTCCCTATCACATCTTGAAATTTTATCATCACTTTATCAATCTATAATGATTTTTCTGACAGTAAAAGGCAGAATGATAATAGCACTATACTATCGTAATAACAGCATTCAGGCCACTGAAATATTTTAATACTTTCAAACTATATTATAGGTTTAAAGAGGTCAGAGAGAGAAAATTATTTTAAACTGTAGTTTATACTCCTAATTTCAATGACTTCATGGATTAAAACCTATTTTTGAAGTGGTATTGTACTCAATATGAACTTTCTGGGACACAAATGAAACTTTATTAAAAGTTATTTATTACAAGCAAAATTTGCCCCTTATATCACCTGTTCTGTTGATCACAAAATTCCAAAGTATAGCAGCACTTTTATAATTATTTAACTTAATTTAGAATTATTCATAAAAGTTTTATTTACAAAAATTGGATGTGCATTACAACAATTTTAATGCATACATGCCATTAAAATGATCTCCATATTTTGAATATACACCTTGGTAAATAAAAACAAAAGTTTTGAGTTACTTTATATACGAATTTCCATTTACTATTCATAGCAGCTTATGTGGAATATCACAGTAATATTAGATAAATTAGGCCAAAATTGAGATTAGATATTAGATAAATTAGGCCCAAACATTAACTAGTTTCTCAGTATTTACTGTTAGGGACAAATACTCAGGTATGCATTTAATTTCCATTACATTTTTTATTCTCTTTGTCTCTGTATCTATTTATCTATCCTCATATCTACTGTTTTCCTGTTTATGGACTTTAACCAAGACATTTCCCAACTTTTCTCTGTACTGTTGTCTCTTGATTTAAAAAAAGCATACTTCATAGACAAACAGAAAACATTGGAAAACCTAAAGTGGTTGGGCCATCTTACCTAAAGAGGAAAAACAGGTAATTTCTTAGTGAATTTCCTAGAATTATATCAGTAAAAATGAGTGGAGGAAACAGTACAAAAAATGAACTAAAAATTCACTAAACAAGAATTACTACAGTGTAGTTCAAGGGGGCTGGCCTTAAACTCACTATCTAATCTATAGTCTAGGCTGGCCTCAAACTGGTGGCAATTACCCTGCCTCAGTCTCCTGAGTGCTGGAATTACAGATATGTGCCACCACACCTGGCTTCAAATTATAGGAATTCCTCTAAGGAAATAAAACAACAGTATATAATGTTTGCACAAAGATGTCAAAATAGCACTGAATATGTACCAACAAAATCAGAATTGTCCTCATATTGTAGCTGAGGGTTACAGCAAGAGTCTAACATGCATCAGGACCTGGGATCAATCTCAACACCAATACCAAAAAGTTGTGGCTTGACCATTCAGTGGTATGTTGGTAGCCATTAATAGATCTACATTTTTTAAATTAATTAATTTTATGGGTCCATTTTAGGTACACATAATGATGACATTCATCATAGGGAATTTGTACCTGTATATGATGTATCTTGATTCATTTTCCCCCTCTCCTGCCCTCAACCCCTCTTCCCCCCTTATTTAAAAATCTTTATTTCTGCTTTAGCTTTCTTTTCCTGCTTTTTCCCTTCCTTCCTTTCCTCCTCCAACCTCCCTTGTTCCCCTTCGCATTTGAATATTTTCTTCCTATTTTGCAATCTCTAAGAAAGATTTTGGTTCTTACTTACTTTTCTGGTGTCTCATACCAGAGGAAAAAATGCAATATTCACCCGTGTGTTTGATTATGGTCTCAAGGTACATCCATTTACCTAGAGACGGGGGAGGATGAGAGGGAAAAGGGAAAGGTGAAGGTAAAGGAGAAGGGGAAGAGGAAGGGAGAAGAAGAAGAAGAGGAGAAGGCATTGCAGGGAAGGGAAGAATTCCTATCATTTAAAGCATTGGGTCAAAAATAGTGCACATTTTTAACGCTTTTGATCGATACACATTGCCAAGCTGTCCTCCAGAAAGGAGGTCAAAGTGGTTCGCTTCACAGGCTAGATGTGGGTACTCACCCTGATCTTGCTGGGATATGATACAGCATACTGAGAAGAGGACAGAGGCTAGCAAGAAATGACCTTAGGGTAAATTCTAACTCTAATAGTAACGTTTTCACATAGCAGTCTTAGAAAGATGCGTAACCTCTGTGGTTGCAGTTTCCTCTCCTGGCAAATGGAGATAATAATAGGCCCTGCATCATAGGATTCATAAGAGAATTAAATATAAAGAGAGCAAAAATACTCAAATAATGCCTAAGAATTACCACCTGATAATTATTGTTTTAACTTGCCTAAATTCTATCTTTATTGGTAATGAGATCAATAAACAATTATGTAAACACACACACACACAAACACACACACACTCAAAAGAACTGCTACAGTGATCATTAACTTATAAAGTGAAAGCTAGAAACCACATCAGTGTGAAATAAACCTCTATAGCAGAAGCCAGCTGGCCTTGCAAAACATGAGGGAAAGTTGTTCATAGAGAAGAAAAAAAGAAAAGGTAGATAAGAAAACTGGCTAGATGAAACAAGCACCATAAAAGCAGGAATAAGTGAAAATAAGAGAAAATGCTCAGTTTTCTTTTTCTCAATTGACATAGAGTACATCTTTGAAGTAGTAATTGAAACAATCTGTTGAGTTGCTAAAGGACATGAACAAGTTAAATTAATCATAGTACTATCTCAAGGCATAAGAGGGATGAACTGGATAATTGAACTGGATGTAAACTTGTATAATGTTATTTAAAGATAAAATTTATGTGATGATTGAAATTTATGTGATGAAGTAGATTGAAATTTATGTGATGAAATAGAGCTACAACTAAAAGAATATTTGGTGAGAGCATAAAACTGTGGCACATGTAAAGTTAAAAATCAAAGGAAATAGGAAATAAATAGAAAAACTAGACTTACAACCATGATAGGAATTTTTTTAAAAAAATTCTATTAAACATTATGTATTTGAAGAACCTGGAGTTCCACGTTTAGAAAAGAAGGATGAGGAGGTAGTGAAAGTTTTCATTGTAGTGAACACATGGCTGAAAATAATTACAAAGAAGGAAACATTTAGAATCTCTGGGAATTATCACAATGACATTCAGCAAATAAAACAAAATAAAAAATACATTTATTCAAGCAAATCTTCTTTTATTGAGTAAAAAGTCCAGTGTGTGAAATTTGAGTCAAGGTGTTCTCCTTGTCTCCTTCCCCCATCTCACTGTCATAGAAGCTCTGCTCCAGCTGGGAGTCACACCCAGACCAGGGCCATCTCTTCCTGGAACTCCAAATCAAGGCACAAGCATCTCACCTGAAAGGCGAGTAAAAAAGCCCAGCTCATACACTGCAGCTCTGACTCCCAAGCTAAATGACTAGTCTGGTAGCAGGTTGGGAGCATGCTTCCTCACAGCCCTCATTCCTAGAGCAGGGTGTCTACCCCTGCACAGAAGGCTGAGCATTTCTGGGCCTCAATAGCCCTGGTCCCATTGCCCTCAGAGTGTGAAGGTTAAATGTAGGAAGACAAGTGATAAGACCACTGCAGACCACTGTCCCTTCCTAGTTCCCAGAGATTCTTCCTTAGGGGAGTCCAGATCATGAGAACAGGCAGATACAAAATTCTTCTCAAAGGAACTGGTTGTATTTTGTACAGAATTAGAGGTACAAGATGAGGATAATAACAGTATATGGGAGAAAGAGCATAATTTGAATTGAAGAAAGAGCATGACAACAGTTAGTAACTTGAACCCACCGGTAAGGGAAAAAGAATAATGTTAACATAATGTTAAGAAGAATGTTAATTAAAGAAACTGTAACTCTATACTGCATTCCTTTCTTTTATCAACTTCATTAATAGGTCAGAAGTTATCTAAAATAACAATTTTAGCAACGTATTAGGATTCAATATAGAAAATAAAGACATAAGATATATTATCTAAACTTTTGTTGTACAAATCTCATAGAAAAGTAGCATTTCAAGCTTGCAGCAAAAACAAAGAAAAGAAATAATAAAAATTGGAGAATTCAATGAAATTTGATACAGGAGAAAATTGAAAAATAGGGAAAAATAGGAGAAATCAAAACTAGCTCAATAAAGTTGACAAACTTTTAATGAGGCTAATTAAGGAAAAAAGTGAGATATGAAAGATTACCTATATTATAAATATAAGAAGTTATCCCTCAGGTTCCTTACTGATCCTGTGGACACTTAAAATTAATGGTCTAATAGAAATATCCTTCAGTGAACATATTCAATAGTTCTATGAAATTGATACTTTCTTGGAAGGACATAAACAACAAAAATCCACACATTAAACAATAGGTTTTGGGTGTGTTTATGACAGCTTGTGGTGGTGGTTTTCAGGGTGTACACTCATCTCCAAATTCATTATGAGGTGTACATCAAACATGTACAGCTTTTTGCTCACCATTCATAACTCACTGAAGTTGTAAATGCATTAAAATTGGAAACATGTTAATATTGAAATAAAAAGTGGGAAAAGTTCATACATAATATGTTAATTGAAAAGCAATTCACATGTTCAATAATCATGAATGTAACATAGTACATTTGGCTACTAAATTCAAAAAAGAGATATCCATTTCTAACTATATCCAATAAATAATAACAAGCCAGATATTAACTTATTATATAAAATGTTTTGGAAAGTGTACAGAAATAAAAATAATTAAGGATATTTGAAGGATATATCCAAATCCTTAGACTTGTTTTTTTTTTTGGTACCAGGAATCAAACTCACAACCTCCTGCTTACTAGGCTGGTGCTTATGCTGCTGAGCTAAATCCCCAGCCCTCCTTAGACATTCATAAGCCACCAAAATATATATCCTAAGAATTTATATTAATAAAATTATTTTAGCAGTGAGAAAGGACATATACATTTGAAATATATATCCACTGTATAAATTAATGATGGAACACACAGTCATTGAAAAGGTTCAAACATACACATTTAAATGAAAAACATAATTGTGAACACAAATATCTGAACATCATACTGATTATAATGTCAGCTGACATTTGTTGAGTACTGACATTATGCCAAATATTTTTGAAGCTTACCATGTGTTAAATCATACTCTTCTCTCTTTGTTTCTGTCTCTAAAACACACACACATACATACACACTCCCTCTCAGGCACACACAAACTCACACAGAGCAAGCTGAGCATTTTATGAAGGAAAAGATTTAAGAGCCTTTTTCAAGGACACACAGCTAGAAATTGTTAGTGTAGTACTAAGTCAGGCAATTCGGCTCTAGACACCATTAGAATTTCAATGCTAACACGGCTCTGCATAGAGTGAGGATGCAGATGATTCAATTTTTTTTTAATGAGTAACAAATTTATGTCTCTTGTGTCCAAGGAAACTTTTATTATCAGAGCAAAAATGACCCTTCTACAAATGATTGCACATCAATAAGACAAAGCTTTTAACTAGAGTTCAAGGAGAAATATGTTTTGTTTGTTGATGATGAAAGGTCTGAAGTGAATCAGAGCGATATAGTTTACATAGATGGAATTGCAATCTTTGGTTCTAATCTATCATACATTATACAATTTACTTTGATTTTTGTAATATTCATGCTTATCTGTGAGTAAAAGGGAAACTGCATTCGTCTAGCAGCACTATTTGATTCTCAGCTGAACTTCCGCCCCATGCTCTACAAAAAATATTTTTGAAGCAAGTGCTTTATAATTCAGTTAGCTGGGCTTTTAGAGAATCCTTTTGGGTAACATTTAAAGGAGTGTTTGGTCTAAGAATAAAGACTTTTCCCTCTTGACCACAAAAGCACCGTGTAACTAGAGATATGCTTTGACAAGGATCAATATTGAATTAAAACATTGTTTTACTTTCCTGAAGTATTGGGCTTTTCATTTTTCCTTGATTTTGCGAACCTGCCTAATTATATAATTTGATGTGTATTGCGATGCATTGTTGACGTGTGACGGGACAAAACCCTGGATAGAATTTTGGTTCTGTCATAACATTGGAAAACAATGCTCTAGTTATTTATTGCACGTGAAAACCTACGGAAAAAATTGTTCGCTTCAAATAAATTTGCAGATTTCTTAGGCCAACACGGCAGCTGGGTGATAGTTTAGCACCACGTAAGTTACGTGGTCTTCGTCTGTCAGCAGCTATGGTCAGGAAGGGCAAAATGGCATTTGTCACATGCAGGGGGACGTAGCACTGTGTCTGAAGAGGAGGCTGAGCAGAGTCCCTCTCTCTAACCTGACTGGCCCCTCATTGTTTTCGGCAAGTACTCTAACCTTTTGGCTGTCCTAGATCTCTCCGATTCCGTGTTAAAAACTGGCCAGCCTCTTACGGGCCGGGTGCAGGAGGGAGGTAAAGACACTGTGCAGCGGTCAGCATCGTCACTGACCAGGGCCTGTTGTCAGCTACTGGACACAGACCCCAGACCCGGTGGCTCGATGGAGAAAATGCAGGAGAAATCACAGTGATATCCACAGTATAAGGAATGATCTTCCTTCTCTATTTTTTACAGCGCTTGTAGAGTGTCAGAGAATGTACTTTACATAACTGTTTGTTCTTGTTTACGTGATGCTCTAACCACATCTAAGTCACTGACTTATGCACGCAAATGCATTTCAGTTGCCCTCAGATTCAGATTTGAGCGCAGCCTATAAAAGAAGATTTTTATAATCAAGTTTTCGCAGTAAAACAATGAGTCTCAGAAACATTATGTTCTTATCCATATAAACTAGTGAAATACCCACAAAGCTCAAACCATAATCGAATGCCATCTTTGAATTCTCATTCTCACTATTAAGACAAATAATATCAATCTTTCATAGCGATTATTAAAATATACAAAAATTTTGCCAAACCATTTTTCATTTTTTTTCTGTAAAGAATTTTAATAGCATATTCTGAATTTTTCTTGGCAAGTAGAGAGTGAAAGGAACTATAATAATTGCAAGTGCTTTAGAAATATTTGCATAATTAATTCATTTGATAAATTATGTCTTCTGCTCAGACAGCCTTCATATCTACAGAATTTATGTTCAACACTCTTGGAAGTTTGCTACAAGCAGAGGAAAATACATTACAGTGTACCATAAAGTAGACCACATGTACTAGAGTGATTTAAATACAGCATCAAAACCATTTCGAATTCACTCATTTCAAAACTTCATGTCTTCGGGTACAACTTCTGGTTGGAAGGCATATTCTACAGCTGGAAACCATAATTTTTATTGTATTCTGCTTGAATTTTCTAATCTTAAAGAGTGCTTAGACAATCTAATGATCAATATTAGAAGTTGTGGTGATAATTTTCCTATAAATCTTATGATCTTGATAAGTTCATCTTTATATGTATCAAATTCCTCAAATAAAGCATCAGTTAGGTTACTAAACAGATGTATTTCCAGACTGCTATATAATTATATATGATATAATTCATTTGTTCTTATATTCAAAACAAAATTCATCAAAATTCATCTGTCATAGAAGCTCTGCTCCAGCTGGGAGTCACACCCAGACCAGGGCCATCTCTTCCTGGAACTCCAAATCAAGGCACAAGCATCTCACCTGAAAGGCGAGTAAAAAAGCCCAGCTCATACACTGCAGCTCTGACTCCCAAGCTAAATGACTAGTCTGCTAGCTGGGTTGGGAGTGTGCATTGAGTCAATATTTGATTGAATATTATTTATTCCTTTTTATTTTATGGAAAAAAAGTAAAACAAAATTTCATAATAAAATAATAGGAGAATAACAATAGTTAATATGTTGCATGCTGTTATCTTTAAAGGAACTGCTCAGGGTACAAGATGTGGGCATAAAAATTTCTCCACTTGGTATTAGAACAAATCTTCCTTTTTAATGAACTAAGAGACACTAACAGTATAACTGACTTGCATTTTCCCCCCTTTCCCCTAGTGTGCTTTCCCCTTTCTGCCATCCTAGTTCTTTTTTCCTTTTGAACAATTTCTTCCCATTTCACAAGATCTATTGTACATTTTAGATCTTATTTTATTCTTTCAATTTCTCTTTAATGCTCCATTTTAAAAATTTAGAATGACAAAGTGAAAAGACTAAAGGAAAAATTTGTGTTTACTTTTGTTTCACAGAGTATATTACTTATTCAGGCAATTTGTCTAACTGAAAATGAAATCACAGATATAATGGGATTTAAAAGCAAATTATATTTGTATACACAGGCAATTGACAGTTAAATGAGTTTACATACTAGTAACTAATCTTTGACCCATTACTCCTTATCTAGAATGACATAGTACTAAATAAATTCTTCTCTTTTCTTTTCTTTTCTTTTTTTCAGGTAGGGTCATGCTATGTCATTTAGACTGGCCTTGAACTATGTAGTCCATGCTGGCCTCTAACTCATGGTGATCCTCCTGCCTCAGCCTCCTAAAGGCTGTGAAAACAGGCAGGTGACGCTACACCCAGCTAGTATTTGATAATTTTTAACAAAAGTAAGTATTTAAAATAAATACCAATTTTGTACAAGAGTTTTAACATGATATGTTGGTTATCTCATACAATAAATGACAAGTTTTGACATTTGAACCACAGCCAGATATTCTTAGATTTAAAAATGATAGTTGCTAATCGATGATGATGGTTTTCTACACATGATTATGATACTGGTTATTCTTTAAAATTAGGGAATGTCTACTACACAGGGCAGTATACTAATTATTAATGATACAGTCTTCCATAACCTAACAGAACTATTTTTATTTCCTTTGTATACTTTCAAAACTTGTATATTAATTAATCACAAGCTCATCACCATCGACTGTACACTGATTCTCCTAAATACATAATAGTAACACCAGCCTCAATTTGTAGTCAACACTTACATCCTTCACCACAGTTAATTAAAATTAAAGGTTCATAAATTATGATAAGAGCAAATGTCTTCTATTCATTTATGCAGGATGAAAAGATTGAAAACACTGATATTTTTTAAAGGATTCTGATATTTTACATATTAATTTCTTTTTCAAATAATTTCTATAAAATAATTGTGATGGTGGTATATGTATATGTGTGTGTACACGTGTGTGTATGCTTTGGTCTTTTTTGTGCTTAAACTGCCTCTATGTTATTTTCTGGAAAATTCACTTGTGTATATGCATGATCTATAAATCCATAGCAAGAAAAAGAAACCTATAACTTATAGATTTATCTGCAAGCAAATGTGACCCATGTCAAATTTACAACCATGCATTTCAATGAACCAACTATTTAGTGACCTGTTAAAAGTAAAATTGAACATGTATAAAAATTTGGCTTTGGTTGAAAAATCTGTTGCTAAAGAAAAGTCTCACAATCATTAGTCTGTTACAATTAGTTTTATCAAGTAGCAGCAAAGTTTTCTGAAGGAAAGTTTTCACATTTTATGAAGTTCTGAATAACTCTTAGTGGATATCTCAGCATCTAGTGATATTTACCTCCCAAACATCTCATGTTGGTCTTCAAATACACATAAAAGTTGAAATAATTGCACATAAACATTCATGTAACTGTCACTTAGACTCTAGAAGGAAAACTTGTCCATATTTCTACTTGCCGTCTGTCTTTCCTCTCATCCATCTTTGTCTATGTATTCTGCCTGATTTGTGTCAGACAAATCATAATTCATCACTAAATATTCATCCACAACTTTCTAAGGATAAAAGTTTGCAACACTATAACCATGACATAATTGTCACAGTTGGGAAAATTTTTAAAATCATCGTCTTATAAAATATCCTATCCAAATGTCAGATGTTTTTCTCCAGAATTTTTAAAATCTATTTAAGAATATTTCATATGTTTTGTTTTTCAAGCTAGGATCCAAAATATAAAAGAATCATATTTAATGTTATTATTTTATTCTGCAATGCATTAATCACTTAGTTGATCTACCTTTTAAAATATTTTTATCATTTTGAGATTGGAAGTTGTAATTCTAGTGGCCAGGTAGAAGTTTCCATGTTCTTAATTTCTCATATTATTTCCCCACATTTAGCTTTTTCTCTTGCCCACTGTATTTTCTATAAACTGAAAGTTAAGATGTCTTGAGTCTTGATTGTTTTTCAGGTGATGTTGGAAAGATATTATCAAATAATGCAGGGAATCTTTGTCAAGTTGAAATCTATTTCTCATATAGCTTTCTCAGAGAAAATTGAGAAATAATATTTCTTCAGGTCAAGATGTTTTTACACACTATATAAAAGAGCAAAAGCTCTGCAAGAACTCTTCATGAGCTCTTAGCTTCAGAATCACTTTTTATAGGAGAAAATGCTAGGAGAAACTAACAGAAGTTAAGAGTATTTGTGATTCCTTTTCTCTGTATTGTTCTTGTTGCTCTTCTCATTCTTTGACTCTATTTTGCACTCTTGTTCACCCTGTTGGGTCTATGATCACTTTCTTTCTCTTTCCCTCTCTCTCTATCTCTCTGTCTCTCTCTCTCTCAGCAGGCCATGTATTTTGCCAGCTGTCCCAACAGTTGAATTTTAACATTTTTGTTATTATTTGAACATCTATTATAAATGTTATATATTTTTAAATTTAAATTAGTTTGTCATTAAGAATTAAATACAAAAGGATATAATTAATATAACCATAGAGCATATAATAATAATAATAGCAACAATATAGTTTTCTTAAAATTAGCCTTTGTCTATAATCCAATATCTCATATTTGGAAACAATGCCTTATATACATATAATCACATGCAACATACTACATTAAAATGGCCAACTATATCATGTTGGAAAACAAATATTATGGAAAGTTTTTCAGGACCACAGCACACAGATCTACATGGCTGGGGATTTAGCTCAGCGGCATAAGCACTTGTCTGGCAAGCATGAGGTCATGAAGTCTATCCCTGGTACAAAAACAAAGACAAACAAAAAATTGCCAAAACATATAGATCTACTTCATTTTACTAAAAATGTGATATACATTATCTTGTTGATGCATCAACACAATTCACAAAATTATTCTTCGGTGATATGCATATTTTAAAGACTTTGTTAACATTTCCTTTTGCCTTTGTACTATACACAATGCTACAATCACACTTACACACCTTTTTTTCTTGCACTGTCATGAAAAGGAATTATTAAACATATTTAATCAAAATGTACTAGTAGAATATATAAAACAAAATTCCATTGTGACTTTCCAAATTTGCATGTATTAAGAATTTGCAAAAATTTGATGACTATTTTCCCATGTATTTTATTTTTTCTTCATATGTTTTAGAAACCCTTCTTTTTTCAGGGTTTTTAAAACTTTTTCAAATCAAGGCCTCCTTACCTATTTCATTTGTATTTTCTACAAATTAACTCTTGTTCTTTTACATTGGTTTCAATTACATTCCTAGGTTTATCATTTATATTTCTAATTTAATTTTAAAACCTTATTACTGTAGTAGTCATTGCCATTGATTTTTACATTTTGCATTTATTTTTCAGATTTTAAAAATGTTCTTTAATGAATGACATTATATTAGGTCAGGCATAGAGTTTTGTAACTTTTGTTATGTGAAAAATGTTACTTTTCGGCGCTGCTTCTGCACTGGCCAGATAGCAAATCACAAGACAAGACGTACCGGTCATTTCTCTGAGACAACATAGTAAAGTTTGGCTGTATTGTTGCCTGGTCTTTCATTTCTGGCAAAGTTTTTCATCGCAGTCCATGACCCCTTTATTGATATCAACCATGTGTGCTACATATCTGGTATGACTACCCCAATGGCAAGTTCAGTGGTTCAATGACATAGTCAAGCCATGAACAAAAAGTTTGTTATCAAGAGAGAGTCAATTTCCATCTTCCAGGAGTATATCCTTCCCATACCACATTGTGTAATCCTGTTAGTGGAAATATTTTGGAGTTCAATGGTGCTTTACCACCGTGGAGAATGCTGGGGCTCACTAGCAAGTTGGAAGCAAAGTGTCATCATCGCTACGTTTTTGCTGAGGCCTCTACACCTGTGATAGGTATGAACCATTAGAAGGCAACTCCTCAAGATCATCAGTAGCTTCTGCATTGTCTCCTGTACAGCTGACTGGCTATGTTCATTGTCCAAGGTCATCCATAGTGGCAGGACTCATGGTCAATGTTATTAAAGCTACCCAGAAGATAGTGGATGTTACAGCCAGTAAACTGGCATGATGGTGTGGGATCATCTGGAACATCATGCCTGAATCGCCTTGGATTGACCCCTGAGCTGCATGGTAGGCTCTCTGGGGTGGCCTCCCTTGTAGTCACTCCCAGTGTGTCACTGATGGGTGTGGCCTGCCATCTGCAGGAACTTACCAAATATGATTAAATGGAGAAGGTGATAAAGCAGGCATCAGTGGGGCCTCGTAAAGTGTACCTTGGTCTATACTGAGGACCAGGTGCTCACTTTGACTTTGGCAGTGACATCTGCTCTTGCAACTTCCGACACTTCCTTCAATGGCCACTGTGATGAGATCATATCTTGGTCTGAAAGTGAATTTGGCCAAAGTCACAGTTGGGGGATGCTTTGGTTCACATGGCCTTATGGAGCCAGGGCTGCTGGGCCAGCACTCTGAGCAGAGGTCCTCAGTTGCTACAATCCCCCAGTGTGCTGAGAACCCACGGTCCTCAGCTTATACTCAGACTCCTGGAGGGAACGGGACTCAGGAAGCTCAAATTCATTAGGTTCCTTCAAAAAGTACACGGCACAGAAACAAAAAAGGAATGAAGAAAAGAATCACAATTTCAGGTTGTTAATCTTAAAAATGCTCTTGTACTCTTGGAGTAATAAAAATTTATAAAATCTTTTCATTCTGGAATTTACGTTGGTACAAGAAAAGTGTAAATTTACACATCATTTGTGGATAGAAGACTTCCTAGATTCTTGTGTATGGTGAAATTATAAATTCACACTCATTGTATCTATATGCTCTGAGATAAATATCTAGCCACATAAATGAAAGTGAAATTCAGTAATAAAATGCTCTGGTAAGCAAAACATTTTTGGTATGACTACATGATGATATATACATCAATCATTTTTATAATGACAATAATTTACAATATGTTTTTCTCAAATTCTGTACCCAATATTTAAATATGAAATTTTAAAAGTATTAAGACAGGCTTTTTGCTTTTTAGACAATGTCTCACTATGTAAATTGGGCTGACCTGGACTCACTGTGTAACCTGTGTAACTTACAGCAATCCTCCTGCCTCATTCTCCCAAGTGCTGGGATAACAGATGTGCACCACCATCCCTGTTACCCCCCCTTTTTTTTTTAAAATATCATAACTCATTTTGAATTCTAATCCTAACTTGCATTAAAAAGACAACAAAAAGAAAGAGGAAGGGAGAGAGTTACAGCAAGAGAAAAGGGGACAGAGCGGTAAAACGAGATGAGAGAGAGACAGGGTCAATGCTATAATTTATTTTATTTTATTTTAAAGAAAATAGGACAAAACAAAACAGAACAGAACAAAAAAAGCGAAAGAAAACAGAATAGAGTCAAACATAATATAGCATTTCAAAGCAGAACACTGCAAGCTATACAGGTTTTCAAAACATAACAACAGGAGATTAACAATGGTTACCCTAGTGTCTCTTGCTTTCATCAAAATGGTTGTTCTTACATTTACAGACAATAAACTCAAACAAAACAAAGTAGTATAAATCCAGATAAAAGACAATAGCATTACAGGTCTTCAAGTCACATAACAAGAAATGAGCAATGGCTACTATAGTGTCTCATTGTTTAAAAGAGCTGTTCCTATCTTCTTGCTTATTGCTTTCAAATAGTACGAAAGGGACTTAAACCAATCGAATCAAAGAATAAAAGCACCATTGGATTTCAGAACCATTTCTCCATATTTATCAGGAACTTTGTATCTTATTGAGTCTTTCAGTTTCTTACACTAGGGAGGCAATGCAGTGTTTACACATGTGTGTTTGGTTTATTTCACTTATGAGTATGCTCTCAAGTCGCATTGATTTACCTATAAAAGCCTCCATGTGATCATTTTTTATAGCTGAATAATACTCCATTGTATAAAAGTACCACATCTTCTTTAACCATTCCTCAATTGATGGGCATTTGGGTTGTTTCCAAGATTTGGCTATTACAAATTGTGCTGCTATAAACATGGGTGCACATACATCACTGTGGTAAGATGATTTCACTTCTTCTGG
>RJWT010022536.1:0-17142 GCA_004365215.1 Cuniculus paca | reverse complement strand
TGCCACCTTGGGAGCGACTGTTCAATCCATGGACCTTTGGGGCACACTACCCATGTTCAAGCCATAGCAATCATCAAATGGGTAGACACCTATCCCAGGTAGGCTTTACTTTTCTGCTCAAAGTACCCCGGTAGCATCACCATCTGAGGTCTTAGAGAACACTTGGTTCACATGCATGGAATCCTGTTCAGTAGAGGATCCAGCCAGGGGACCCACTTGCAACAAAGGAGGTGCAGGAGTGGTGCAGTCGTGAGGCCTGCTGTCTATGTCACATATCACAGATGCAATAGAATACCCTTCAAAGACAGCTCTCGTGCCAGATCAGAGGCAACTCTATGCAAGCGTGGACTCAATTTCATTCCTCAGGATGAGGAATAGGCATTGAATCAGAGGCGTCTCTGCCAGTGCTGTGTTCTCCATAGAAAGACAATATGGGTCCACATCTTACTTACTTTTTATTGTGGGGACACAATACCCAATAATCACAGCATAAAGGAGGAAAGGTTTCTTTTGGCTCACAGTTTGTAGAGTCACCTGGCTCTAAGGCAGGGCAGATGGCAGAGGAGCATGGTAGAAGAGAAACAGCTCATGGCCTGGCAGTGAGAAGCACTGAGATCAAGGAGGAGGGAGGCAGATAGACTCCACCAGGCCACACCACTGCCCACTCACCTCCTCCAATCAGGCTTCACCTCCCAAATCACATTTAGCTATAAACTCTTCAATGACTAACCCACTGGTACGTGTCACATCTCTGTGATCCAGTCACCTCCCCAAGCCCATCTATGAGTGCATGAGGCTTTGGGGGAACATCTAAGTATAAAGCATAAGAGTCTGGGAATGAAAGTGTGGGAGCAGGAGGGGCCCCACACAGCGTCACTCCCAGTGAGCATCTGGGGGATTTTGTGTCTCGCATCAGCTCTATGCTCTTCAGAGTTGGAGATCCTGGACTCCAACAGGATACAACACTTGTGAGGGGACACTGCAGTAGAAGCTGCCTCTACTGTCAAAGCACCAAGGACTCCTGTGAGTAGGGTTAGTTGGGTTATCTCCTTCTACACCCTTGCCCAATTGTAACTGTGTATGGATACATGTAGCAACGCTTGGTCTCAGAGGGCATGGTTACCGAGAACTCAGACCCTCAGGAATGGGTCATGTCACACAGTAATCCACTAAAAGCTGCCAAAGCAGGGCAGAGTGTGAGGAGATTGAGAATGGGCAGGGACGGAAGAAAGACATAAAGACCAGTTGAATCCCTGAGACCAGTGGCAGCTACAGGGCTAGAGTCTTCCTCTCCTAATTTCCCCCTCAAGAAGAGAGTAGGTGCTCCCTCAAACTGCAGAGAAGTAGATCTGTGTGATGCAAGAGGTAGACTGTGACAGCCTCGCCAATGTGCTGCTCAGTTGTCCTGCTGTGGGGAGCACAATTGATGGCCCCAGATGGGCTCCTTTGAATCCACCCCCACATTCCTCAGGACACACTTCCTCCAGGCTGCTCAGCCTGACTCAACAAGAAGCAGGTACTAAAGAAACCGTATTTGTGCAAGATACAAAAAGACTCCTTCTACTGGTGTGTTAGTCAGTTTTTTATTATAGTAACAAAATGCCCAAAGAGGAAAGGTTTATTTTGGCTCACAGCCTTGCAGGGTTCAGTCCATGGCTGGTTGGTCCCATTGCTTTTGGGACTGTAGTAAGGGAGGACATCGTAGCAGGGAGGATGTGGGGCAGCAGAGCTGGGATGTGACGGGAAGGGGAAGGGGCTGGCGTTCCTCTGTAAATGTGCATCCAGATGGCCAGAGCACCTCCCCTAGATGCCACATCTTCACATCCAAAACTCCATCTCCTCCCAACAGCACCAAGGTGGAGACCAAGCCTTTAACATATGAACTTAGAGAGACATTCCAGATGCAAACTATCGCAATGGGCAATTTTTTACTCCAGGATTTCCTTCTTTCTTTTCTTTTTCTTTCTTTCTTTCTTTCTTTTTTTGCTGTGTAGTTCTTGCTGTGTAGTTCAGGCTGGCCTTGAACTTGCTATATTGCCCAGGCTGGCCTTGAACTTGCAGCGATCCTCCTGCCTCAGGCTTCTGAGTGCTGGGATTACAGGCATGTGCCACCATGCCCAGCACTGCAGAACTTCTTAGAGCTATGCAGCAGCCTCTGACTCTTCCTAACCAAAATCTTTCCTTCCTCTTTCTCTTTACAGGGGTCAGGTCTGTGTTACTGTGGGAAGGCTCTCCCTTCTCTCCCTCCCTTCTTCATTTCCTTCCTTGCTGTGCTGGGGAATGAATGAATCCAGGACGTCACTCACACTAGGTAAGTGCCCTACCACTGAACGACTTCCCTTGCTCTCCATCAGTTTCTTTGTAGTATAAATCTCTTGGTTGAACATCAAGATCCAGAATCTTCTGGTTTTCAATTGCAACAGATATCTAAATGCATTCTTTTTTTTCTTTTTTTTTCTGTCTTTTTGAGATGGGGTCTCATTATGCAGTTCAGGCTGGCCTTGGGCTCACTTTGTAGCCCAGGCTGGTCTCAAACTTGCACTGATCCTCCTGCCTCAGTGTCCCGAGCGCTGGGATTATAGGAGTGCACCACCACACCTGGCCGGTCTAAATGCATTCTTTATTCACCTGAAATATTAACTGAGTCTCTGCTCAGAACAGATACCAAGCACATCTCAGTGAAGTATAAAAAGTCAGAAGTTTATATTCTAGTGAGAAGAGACAGCTGAGAAACAAGGAAATAAATATAAAAAGATCATTTCAAACATATAATTTCACCTATCCTGAAAGTCTTTCTCTTATATCACTTTCACCCATTTCTAAGTTTCTTTCATAGCAAAATTTCTCAAAAGAACATTCTATCTACTCAGTCTTTGATTTTTGTCTTTCCTTTCTGTTTGAAACTCATTCCAATCTGCGGAATTGGCTCTTGTCAAGATTTATCTCTCCACGTTGCTAAGTCCAACACTCAATCGTTTGTCTTCTTACTTGATTTATGGCATCATTTGTCACAATGACAATCTCTCCTAAGTCATTTTTTTTTTCATTTAGTTTGCAGGCTCTGCTTTCTCTTCATTTTCCCCCTATCTAACTGATAGTTTCTTATCCTCTCTGCAGGTTCCTTCTTTTCTTTCTGACCTTTTATCTGGGTGTCCCTCTAATCCTTGGTCCTCTTCTTTATGTTCCCTCCTTTATTAGCTTCCAATTTCATGTCTTTGATGAAGACTCATCATCACCACTGTCATTACCATCATCACCATCATCACCACCACCACCACCACCATCATCATCATCATCACTATTTTGGCAGCACTGGAGTTTGAACCTAAGCCCTTCGCACTGAACTACATCCCCAGATTTTACTTTTTATTTTGTGTCAGGGTCTCACTAAGTCACTAAGATGCAGGATTGGTGTGAAGTAGCAGTCCTCCTGCATTGACCTCCCAGCAAGATGTGGTTACAGTGCATGCCATCACACCCAGCTAAGACTTAATTTTATGTCTCCAGCTCAGCCTTCTGAACTCCATCTGGACTTTTACATCCATCTGCTTATTCTATACTGCATCTGTGTTTAATAAACATCTCAAATGCAGCCCGTGCAAGCTGTACTTCTCATCTCTGCCCAGCCTAAATTTGTCCCCATCTCAGTTGGTGGCAATTCTTTCTAGTTATTCCCTTTAGCATGTTAAATATTCAAAGTATACTCAGCCAGAGGTGTAGCTCAGTGGTAAAACTTGCCCTGCATGTTCAAGGCCCTGGGTTTGATCCTAGCATCAGAAAATAAATTAATTACATAGGGCCCAGGAAAAGAGAAGCCAATTTGCCCTTCCTGTAAGCTGTGCAAACCATGCAGGGCCCAGGAAGAGATAAACCAGTTCGCCCTTCCTGTGAGCTGACTGGCTTGCAGGCTGAGAATCAAGACTGTCCCCTGCCCCACTGTAAGCAACTGGCTGGTTTGAAGGACAGGCTGAGTTGATAGCAACTGAGGGAGGTACAAGGACAGCTAAGTCCTTGTATTGTTTGACTGACTTTGCAGGCCTAAGGCCAGTAGTCTGAGCATCTATTGGGAGGATGATGGTATGTAGTATAGCAAATATGGGGGATTTCCTTCTGTCTTGTTTTTGAAATCCAATATTGTTCTCACTGTTTTGTTTTGTTCCAATTTATTGTTTTGTTTTATTTAATGTCCTATTTTGATTGGCTTTATTGTTTTTTTTTAATTTGATTTTACTATATCTGATGGTATGGACAACTGTTATTTCCTATTATCCTGTTTTGAAGTTCTGTACCACTTTCATTGGTATGTATGTATGTATTTATTTATTTTTGCGGCACCAGGGATTGAACTCATGACTCCACGCTTGCCAGGCAGGTGCTTAGGCCACTGAGCCAAATCCCTGGCCCTTCATTGTTTTGTTTTGATTGGCTTTATTGTGTTTTATTTTGTTAGGTTTTATTTTCTTTAAAATAAAAAAAAGAAGCCAGGCCTGGTGGCGCACTCCTGGAATCCCAGCACTCGAGAGGCTGAGACAGGAAGATCATAGTGATTTTGAGACCAGCCTGGGCTACAAAATGAGCTCAAGCCCAGTCTGAACAGCATAGTGAGACCCTGTCTCAAAAAGATAAGGACCAGGGATTTAGCTCAGTGGCCTAAGCACCTACCTGGCAAGCATGAGGTTGTGAGTTCAATCCCTGGCACCAAAAAAATAAAATAAAACAAGTTAATTTGGGGGCTGAGGATGTAGCTCAGTGGCAGAGCACTTGCCTAGGGTGCCTGAGGCCACTGCCTCTGCTGTCACCACACTGGTCTCAGTCAGCACAATAATCTTCACCTGGGTTTTATGAGTCTCCTTCATTCTACCTTTATTCCTCTCCCTCTTTTTTTTTCATTCCACCTTATGGTTTATTCTCAATCTGTGTGTAGAGGTTGGACCGGAAGAGCAGGACCAAGTAATGCCCTGGCAAACTTGTAGACAAAATTGGGGAGTTCTTAGATTTTATGCACATAAGCCTTAGCTCTTAAGCCTTGTTTTCCCTTTCTTTTTCTTTTGTTTTCCTCCAAGTGTTAAATATATTCAGGAATGATTTACATATTACTCTTTCTTTTGGTGCTGGGAATTGAGCTACAGTGCAAGACTTTCCTTTTATTTTTTTAAAGCAAAAAAATTTTCTTTCCTTTAAAGTCTCAGTCTGAAAAAAACAAGAGGGAAGGAAGGAAAGAGAATTTTCCTGGAGGGCTGAGTCAAAAGATACAAATCTCAGTTTCATTTTTTTTATTTTTCGGTCTTTCTTCCTTTTTTCTTTCTTTTTGGTACCAGGAATCGAACCCGGGACCTCGAGCTTGCCAGGTATTTCCTTCATTTATAAAATCACTTCTGGAAACTGGTCTCATCTAAAAAATAGTAGTAACATCTTGCTGATACAATCATGGTAAGCCTGAAATGAAAGAGTATCTGAGGCGCACACGGAGGCGTCACCAGCATTAACAATACAAAGGACAGTGATGTAACTGTGTGCCTAAACCTCCGTACTGCGCAGCGCGCCGTGAAAGCGAGCACTCTGTGGGTACAGTAATCAGGTTTTCCCTGGAATCCGTGACACCACACAGACCGGACTCAGTGCTAGCGCTCCCTCTGGCGGCCGCTGTCACAAAAACCGCCGGCTACCCCCACCTAAAAGGCTGAGCCAGGAGGCAAGGCCCTCTCTGAGCCTGCCAGCCGCTCAGCACCCAGCGGCAGAGAGCGGGCTGGAGGTGTGGCTCCAGGTGCCTTCCTCGGGAAACATCGCCCCTAACTCTGTGTGTGTGTGTGTGTGTGTGTGTGTGTGTGTGTGTGTGTGTGTCCCGGGGATTGAACTCAGGACCTTGCACTTGCCAGGCAGGCGCTTATGCCGCTGAACTAAATCCCAGGCCTCCCCGCTAACTCTTGATGATGGAACAGCCCCTAGGTACGTCTGAGTTCAAACCACACGAAATTAATTGGCATTTGACCATTCCTGACCTACCAAAAGGGCGATTTGAGGTGGCTGAATCTACAATTGCTGCTATGGGAGGTGCTGATTAAAAGTCCGGGTGTGCAGTGTGGACTGTACAAGGGAGCAAACGCCAGGACTTCAGGACGCCTGAGGCCTTCACTCAGTCCTCCCAGGGGTTTGAACAGCGGAGGCTGTTTCTGCCTCTGACACATCCAACACCTAACACCCCCGCCCTTAGCCTCTGCCCTAACACACAAGAAGCACAGGGGCGGTGGGCGACCTGGCCCCTCTCCTGTGGTTTCACTCTGATCTTCCTTTCCTTCCCTCCTTCGGGAAAAGTCCACCCTGAGAGATTTCAGAGGACCAGTGATCGTCAAGTCAAGGCTTCTGCATGGTCTAAGATTAAAGTAAGGTTCACAAAATTACCAACCAGGGTCCTGGCGTTAGTAAAAGACAATCTGGAAAGACTGGAAGAGACAAAACCTCACTCAGCCATTTCCTCCACTTTACCTTGCCCACCAGATCTGAAGGCACTAAGTCTTTTGATACGGATTTATTGTAAGTTTAAACTGTTACATATTGTTTTGTTTTCTTTTGAGACAAGTTCTTGCTCTGTAATTCTGGCTGGCCTCCAACTCCTGAGCAAAAGTGATCCTCCTGCCTCAACCTCCTGAGTAGCTGGGACTACGGATGCACACTACTGTGTGTCATTCTAAACTCTTAAAATAGAACGCGTTATGCAGGAAACTACAGGCTGAGGCAGGAGGATTGAGGCCATCCTGGGCTACACAGGCAGTTTAAGGCCAACCTGAACCACATAATGATATCCTGTCTCAGCCCCACCCCCATGGCCCCCCCCTCAAAAGAATTTGGCAGTCAATATGTATTAAGGGCTCTTAGAACTTTTGACCAAGTAATTTTTCTTCAGGAGTCTGCATTAAGGAAATAAACAGAAATGTAGAAAAAGCTTTTCATATAAAGATCATATTACAGCTTTGTTTACAACAGTGAGAAACAGCAGCCTGGCATGGAGGAGCATGCCTGTAACCCCAGCAGTTGAGAGGCTGAGGCAGGAGGATCTTTGCAAATTCAAGGCCAGCCTGGGCCACAAAGTGAGCTCAAGGCCAGCCTGAACTGCATAGTGAGACCCTGTCTCAAAAAGACAAACAAAACAAAACAAAAAAAACCCCACAACAATAACAACAACAAAAACAAAAACAACCAACCAAAAAAAAAAAGCACCAAAAGAAGTAAGATTGTTAAATCAAGTAAAAGATGAACTATTGCACCCTGGATATCATGTTTTCTGAGACTGTAGAATTGCAAAGAAGATGATCACACTATAAGGAAGAATGAAGATAAATCTAGATGCAACAATTCCAGTTTTATAGAATTTTAAGAATTTTAAGAATATATATAGACATGAACACTAAAAGGATGGAATGAAGCACACTAAAATATTAAGAATGAAAAGTATATTAAAAGTAGCAGGATAATAGGCAATTTTAACATTTTTCTTAACCTTTTTTACATTTTCCAAAATCTCTATAATAAGCATGTATTGCTTTCATTTGAAAAGCATACACAATACAAAAGTCAGGCAAATTTGAGTTTTATAAGTTTCATGATATTGAATTTAGAAACTGAATACTCTGTCTCATCAAAATCTAAAATTGATGTGCTGGGTGTGGTGGCACAGGCCTATAATTCCAGTACTCAGGAAGCTGAGGCAGGAGGATCACCATGAGTTCAAGGCCAACATGGGAAAGCTCAATATTAATTTTTAAAAAGCAGTGTAATGACACTACCTCACACCTATTTATTATGCATTTTATAAAGAATTAGAAGGGCTGGTGAGTTCAAAGCCAGCCTGGGCTACATAGCGAGACCCTGTCTCAAAAACAAAAAAATAAATGAAGTTGATGAATACAACTTATATGTGTTTTTTTTTTCTTTTCTTTATTTTTGCGGCACCAGGGATTGAACTGATGACCTCATGCTTGCCAGGCAGGCACTTAGGCCACTGAGCTAAATCCTCAACCCTTGTTTTTTTTTTGTTTTTTTTTTGCGGCACTGGGGATTGAACTCACAACCTCATGCTTGCCAAGCAGGTGCTTAGGCCGCCGAGCTAAATCCCCAGCCCTCCCTTGTCTTTTTGAGACAGGGTCTCACTATGCCATTCAGGCTGGCCTTGAGCTCACTTTGTAGCCCAGGCTGGTCTCGAACTCCTAATGATCCTCCTGTCTCAGCCTCCCAAGTGCTGGGATCACAGGCGTGAGCCACCACGCCCAGCTAATTTAATGTATTTTTAATGCATCATAGTTGAAAAGTGCTTTTCAACAATATTCAAAGTTGTTACCATATCAAAAAGTGGGAATGAAATAAGAATGAAGGAAGTTTTTTGCTTTGTTTTATTTTGGTTCCTGGCCAAATTCTTTAGCTTCTAGGAGATTTTGCTTGAACTGTTCTTTTAAGGGTTACTGAATTGAAACCATTCTGATGTTTATCCTACTACTAGTGGCCAAAGTCGACAGTATTGGGAATAACTGGACTGAGAGATTTTATATTATAATAAGCTGATACACAATTCTAACAGATGTAAATCCTGAGTCTGGAGATACTCCCAAGATTCAGAATTCTGTTAATGACTTTTGAATGGTTGCATTTATCATTTTTACCCTTAAGCCAGTAAGAAAAAAGCTAAATGCAGTAGCAAATCTCAATTCACAAGAGTAGATCCATTAGCCAGATATTAAAACAAGGAGTTACAGCACCACAGTCTGAGTATGCCTCATGGAAAGAAAGTAGCGCGGACATAAAGTAATTCTCATGACCCACTGTGCGGCATATTTTTTCCCTGTTAGAGAGATTGATATTCTCAAATGTCACATTCACCCTAGTATAGAAGAGGAAGAGATTCTCGCTGTAATATGAAAGAATTTTACACTCAATTTGTTAAAAATCCCCCCCATCTGCATAGCCTTATTTAATCAATCATATCTGGGGTTCCCAAAATATCAATTTCTGAATCTTAAATTCTATAAATTTAAAATAATTAAACTAAATTAATATCAAATTATTATTTCCTAAAATTGTCAGGAAATTGTCATGCAGGAAAGCTCAATATTACTTTTTAAAAAGCAATGTAATGACCCTACCTCACACCTATTTATTATTCATTTTATAAAGAATTGGAAGGGCTGGGGATTTAACTCAGCAGCAGAAGCTCCTGCCTGGCAACCACGAGGTCATGAGTTCGATCCCCGGCACTTAAAAAAAAAGGAAAAGAAAAGAATTAGCAAAAGTCAGACACTGTGGTGCACACTGGTCAAAGTTATTCAGGAAGCCGAGGCAGTTCAAGGTCAGCCTGGGCAACTTACGGAGATCCTGCCTCAAAATAAAAAACAAAAAGGGTTGGGGTGTTTCTCAGTGATAGAGAGCCTGTAGGTCCCATCTCTAGTTCTGCGAAAGTCAAACAAATAAAAAACCACTAGAAGAAATTTGAAGCTTTATAACATTCATTAAAAAAATAATAAAGGCTTAAGGAGAGGGAAATGCTAAATGCCTCCATTTGATCATTATACATTGTATACACATATCGAATTATGATGCTGTACCCTGTAAATACATACATTTATTATGGATCAATTTAAAAGGATCAGTGTAAGTCCATAGTGTAAGTTACTCAAGCATCCCCAGTTCGGGCACATTTTGAGAAACTTCTGAAGCATTTGCCTAAGCCTTACACTTGAACTCTATAATTTCTTGAAGCCCAACAAGCGCGTATTGTTCTCCCTCAAGCTTCGCATAATGCCCCTATTATCCTCGCTGCTCTTTCCAAAATCATCCTATTAAATTACCAGCGGCATCCACAATCCACGCTTTTCTCCGAGAGCAGGCGGCTTTTTCTGAGGCTCATTTTAAGGCTGGTACAACACTGCAGAGACTCCTCTGGCTCCCGTTGTAAAATTCACATCAGTCACTACTTAAAATGAAGCCACCTGGCTACCAGAAGAGCCATTATTCATACCCTACACAGAATCTGCCCTGGCTTCCTGCTCTCCTGCCAAATGGAATTAACTTGAGTGAGAAGTTAGCATATGTGAGCCACACACGTTGAGCAAACTCCAAAACAGCTCCAACCGACCATTCTCACCACCAGTTAGCTCCACTAGAGAAAACAAAGGGAGAAACCACTTATCCGCCAGGTCTTTTGCAGTCCGAGTTGGTCAGGGGACAGTGGGGAATCAGCCTCTTGGTCCCAGACAGTTTAATTTACATATGACAAGAAGCACTGATATTTCTGCCTAATTTTGGTATTTCTGTTTAGACGTGCCAATGAACTTTCTGAAATGACACACTTAAATGTCATGTAATATAGATGCCCCCTGATCTTTCAGGGGGAAAAAAAAAGCCAATTTTTAAAAGAAAACCTTTTGGGCCTGGTGGCAGGCACATCCCTGTAACCCCAGCATCCTGGAGGTTGAGGCAGGAGGACCACAAGTTTAAACCTAGCCCGGGCAAGTTAGCAAGATACTTTCTCAAAAGGGGGTGGTGGTGCTGGGGGTATAGCTCAGTGCAAAAGCCGTGGGGTCAATCCCCAGTACTGGAAGAAAAAAAGAGGGAAAGAAAGAGGGACGGAGGGAGAAAGGAAGGAAAAAAGGAAGGCAGGAAGGATCTAATGTGTCAGAAGGGCTGCTGAGTCAGGTTGGCAGAGGGTCAGGCATCCGGGACATCTCAGAGGATGGGGAGGAGTGAGTCAGCAGGGGGCACTGGCAGAAACCAAGTTGAGGATGTATTTGAAAGTAGATTGATGTACAATAGTCCCCCTCATCGGAGGTTCAGTCTTCCACTATCTCTGTTACCTGCCAGTCGCCAGGGTCTGAAAACATCGATTGGAAAATTACAGCAATAAATAAAATAAAGTTTCAAATAACTTTTATTATAGTATATTGTTATAATTGTTCTTTTTTTTAATTGTTACTAATCTCGTATCGTGCCTAATATTTAAGTTAAACTTTAGCATAGGTGTGTATGCAGGAAGAAACAGTATCCATGAGGCTCAGTACTGCCTGATGTTTCAGGTATAACTTGGTCTCGCAACGTGACCCTCACAGAAAAGGGGGAACTGCTGTCCTAGTTGGAGATCTGTGCTTTAGCCAGAAATGACGGATGGAGTCCCCAGCATGGTGTTCACGCTCGGGCTCTTTATCAGGTGTACAACAGCCAACACACTTCCAAATGTCATAACCTATTTTCAGCAGCAAAAAGCACATCTGTCAGTAGGACCCCATCCTGAATGTACGCGGGATTAGGCAGGCGAAAGCCTCCGAAGTCTGTCTTATGGCAAGTCTGTTCGTTTCCAAAATTAGGACTCAGAGTTAAGCGCCTGACATGATAGGCCCCGAGGAAAGAATGACAGAGACTGAACATAAGTGAGACCCGCCAAAGGTAAACCGTAAAGCACGGGGAATGAAGTCCATCCCGTGACACGTGAACCGTGGGACGGCCTGAGTCCGCGACACCGCCAGCGCCACTGGTGCCTACCTGACCGCTCCTTTTGCGCGCACTTGTTACTTTAGAAGTGGGCGTGCATCCCGGGGATTTCCCCTTGCGTGGGTAGTCCAGGTGCACCAGGTCTCGGCAATGAGAATGACACATGTATTTCCCCTCTGAAAGAGCAGAGTTTTCTGGTTAGATGTACAGGGGTCTTTATCTTTTTTTTTTTTTTTCTTTTTGATACTGGGAAATAAACACAGGGCCTCACGTTTGCCAGGCAGGTGCTGAATCTCTGAGCTACATCCCCGGCCCTAGGAGTCTTTATCTTCCTGGCAGCAGAAAGGAAACTTACACCCTTTCTCCCAAAAACGCCTCTGACATAAAGTAATAAAAATGAGTTTGTGTAGGCCCCATCTGTTCACAACAAAACTCATAGCCTTTTTTATTTTAGTTTTTGACCTTTTAAAAATTTTTTGGTGCTGAGGACTGAACCCAGGGCTTCCAGCTTGCTAGACAAGTGTTCTACCACTGAGTTAAATCCCCAGCCCCTACGCAGCCATTTCATCCTACGTTTTGGCTGTCCCTGAAACCCAGCCACAATGTTACTAATCTTTCACAAAGACAGGAGATGAGGCTGCCATTATTATTAGTATTGCCATTGGGGAGGGCAGTACTGAGCTACATGCTACCTGCTAGGCAAGTGCTCACTCACTGAGCTGCACTCCCAAACCCAGAAATATTTCTTGGGTTTTGGTAGTGGGAATTGAACTGAGGGCTTTTGCACTGAGCTACGCTCCCATCCCTTTTTTATTTTTTATTTTGAGATAGGTTCTTGCAAAGTTGCCCAGGCTGGGCTTGAACTGGCAGTCCTCCTGCTTCAGCCTCTCAGAGTTCTGGGATTACGGGTGTGCACCACTGCGCCTGGTTCTGTGCCTGGGTCCAGCAAATTTTAAAGTGATTATGAAACATTCCTATCAATGCCTGAAGAAATCCCATACCTGTTAATAGGTACTCTCCACCTTTCCCTTTCTTCCTGTCTCTCTGGATTTACTTGTGTGGCCTCTTGTGTTTGGCTTCTTTCACTGAGAATAATATTTTCGAGGTTTGTCTGTGTTGCAGCATGTTATCAGTACTTTACAGATGAGTGATATTCTATTATATGAGTGTACCACATTTTTATTTTTTTTTTTTTTTACTACTTTGTAGGGTTTTTTTGGTTCTTTTTGAGGCAAGGTTTCATTAGATGGTTCAGGCTGGCCTTGAACTCACTATGTAGCCTTGGCTGACTTTGAACTCTCAGTGATTCTCTAGCTTTTTCTCTCTCTCTCTCTCTCTCTCTCTCTGCCTCCTGTCAACCATGAGGCGAGTGGCTTTGGCCCCTCACAGGCTGCCCCCTAAGACTTTCTTCCCCATGATGGGCCCAGAAGCAACGGAGCCAAATAGAAGAGACTATGAGGACTGGAACCTCTGAAACTGAAAGCCACAAGAATCCTCTTTTCCTCTAAGCTGTTTTTCTCAGTTACCTGGCTACAGTGACAGTCAGTCTAGGAAGGTCTGGGACAGTTGGACCTCACTTGAGGCTACCCTTGAGGTACAGTGGCCTAAGGATTGGTCTACCAGGCCAGCTTGGTGCTGGAGGGTCGTCTCCAGCAGAGGAAGCATTGTGTGCAAGGACAGGGGCGGGGTGAGGGTACTGCAGCCCAGGACTGAGCGCAGGGGCTGCTGGAGGAATGATTGTATCGAGATGCGCTGGGCAGGAGAGCCTAAAAAGCCCTCCAGGCTAAACCAAAGGCCAATGGGAAACAGAGGGAATATTTTAAGCAGGAATGTGTTAAAATCATGTCTATGAAAGTCCTTATGATAGCACAATGGGGGTGGAGATCATAAAAATTCAAGACACAAGATGAATTAAAATAGTCACAGGTTGAGGATGTAGCTCAGTGGTAGAATGCTTGTCTAGCATGTGCAAGGCCTGGGTTCCATCTCCAGCACTGTAAAAGAAAAAAATAATAATACAGACTCATCTCACTGAGGTTACTACAAATCAACATAATCTCTCCAGTAAAGTCTCTAAACTTTTTCTTTATTGTGCTGGGGTTTGAACCCCAGGGCCTTGCTCTAAACACTAAGCCACATCCTTAGCCCTTTTTATTTTATTTTGAGGCAAGGCCTTGCTAAATTGCCCAGGTTGGCCTTGAATTTGTGATCTTCTTGCCTCAGCCTCCTGCGTAGCTGGGATTTTAAAACCACTTTTGAATGCACACTCCTGTCAGTGAAAATAGATTAAAAACATTGGCTATAGGTGGGTACAGAGGCACACAACTGTAATCCCGGTTACTTAGAAGGCTGAGGCAGGAGAATCACAAGTTCGAGGCCAGCCAGAACAACTAAGACCGTACCTCAAAATGAAATAGAAAGGACTGGGGATATAATTAAGTGCTCCTTGGGCTCAGCCCTCAATAGGCTCAAAGTGTACTTCCTGAGTTGGCAGATTAATAAGTATATTTGTCTATAATTTTATACATGTACTACTATACTAATACAGTATGCACAATAATATAGTGGAGAAGCTTAAGGACAATACGGAAGACTAAGCATAAACACAATGTCTCTCATCTTCTCAGCCCCTGATGAATTATCTTGTGTGCATGGAGGGCGCACACAGCGTGTGGCCATGAGTCCTGTTCGGGGCCTGCCTTTGGCTATGGTCTTCTTCACGAGGCCTCTAGGTATCACCTCTGGGTAACCAGGACTCAGAATTCTCTGCCCAGAGGGCTCCAGCCAGCTCCTAGGGCCAACACAGACCTCGCATCTGGTCTGCCCATAGGAGATGCCAAGCAGTCACACAGAGGACCAAAGCTGGTTGGGGTGGCACAAAGCTGGTGGGTTTAGACACACGGGTAGGAGTGTCACAGGACAGGATGTGCTCGTGCAAGGCCTGATGTGCTAAGGGCTAGGGCTGAGGGCTGGAAGAGAAACGGGAAGGTTAGAAGCCTGGGGCCTCAGTTCCGTGGGTGTTAGAGTGGCAGACTGCTGGACTACTGATCTGAATTCACAGTAAAGCACTGTGAAAACTGTGCTTTCATTTCATCACCAATGAAAAACGGTAACAATTTTCACCTAAAAAATTCACAGATGCACAGTGCCAGTGAGAATGCTGAGAATTTAGTACTCTCAAAACACTATTGGTAGGAGTACACATTCAGATAGCCTTTCTTAAAAGGTACTTTGTGAATGTAATATCAAAATCTAAAAAATATACAAGCACAGGTGGCACATGCTTGTAATCACAGCTACTTAGGAGGCTGAGATGGGGATTATGAGTTCCAGGCCTGCTTGGGCAACTTGGCAAGACCTCATCTGAGAGAGAGAGAGAGAGAGAGAGAGAGAGAGAGAAAAGAAAAGAAGAGAAGAGAAGAGAAGAGAAGAGAAGAGAAAGAAAAGAAAAGAAAAGAAAAGAAAAGAAAAGAAAAGAAGAAAGGAATCCTAGCACTCAGGAGGCTGAGACAGGAGGATCGTTGTGAGTTTGAGACCAGCCTGGGCTACAAAGTGAGCTCAAGGCCAGTCTGAATGGCATAGTGAGACCCTGTCTCAAAAAGACAAGGGCTGGGGATTTAGCTCAGTGGCCTCAGCGCCTGCCTGGCAAGCATAAGGTCATGAGTTCGAGCCCTGATGCCGCAAAAAAAAAAGGAAGAAAATTAAAATTAAATGAAGTCACATGGGATGGGCCCTAGTCCACTATGACCAGTGTCCTTATAAGAAGAGACTAAGAGAGCATACAGAGACACCAAGGTGCGACCATGTAAAGACACAGTGAGAAGGTGGCCATCTGCAAGCCCAGAGGAGAGACTTTGGAGGAAACCAAACCACCAACAACTTGATCGTGGACATTCAGAACTGTGAGAAAAACAAATTTCTGATTTTTTTTCTAATATTCTTTTTTGTGTGTGGTGCTAGGGATCAAACCCAGGGCCTTGTGCAAACAAATTTCTGTTTACATCACCTAGTATGTGATATTTTCCTATGGCAAATGAAGACACATAGTATTGTCAGAATTTTGATGTGGTGAGGGAGGCTTCTAATGACTTCTGGGTCCCCTTTCACAATGTAAGGGCACTGATAAACAAGAAGAACAGAGTTTGGGCAGTTAGAGGATCAGGTGACGGTGAGCTCTGAGGGAGGCTGTCCTGTGAGCTGGAATTCACGGCTAAGAGGTGGGTGGACACTGGGCATCATTTCATTTATTAAACTGCAGGAAGACATGGGTGTGACTAAGTGGTCTGAGACAGACCAGACCATTTGAAAGAACAGTTCATTGGCCAAGACAGTCAGCTTTGAATTCTGCCTCTACCTCTCAGTAACAGTGAGGCTTCACACACGTTATAGCCCTCTGAGAACTCTCAGGTATCATTTGTGAGACAGAGGATAACTGGGCCTCACAAGGTTTTTGTGAGACTTACGTGATGAACCATGGTAAGCTCTAGAATGTTCTAGGCTGGGAGTTAAACAAAATGGCCACTCTCCCTATTTTAGTAAGAACCAGGGCAAGGACAGAATGCTGCGAGTGAATGAATGTCCAGAGGAAGATGAGCATTTGAAGGAGACTGAGAAGGAAAAATCAGAAGGTGAGAAGAGAAATAAGCAAGAGTATGGGGACGCTGCAGTCAAGATCTGAGAAAGTGTTAACAAAACGACCAGGTCAGCAATGCGCCATGTCACAGAGAACTTAGATGGGATCAGCATGAGGACTTGGAGGTTAGGAAGTATAGACCAAAGAGACATCACCTCGAGCAATACGGGGCTAGGATATCCATGTAGACCACTTCAAGAAGTTTAGCTGCTCTGCTCAGCATGGGGACTCAGAGAACAGGACTGGGTCCTGCCTGCAAAGGGCACGGATGTGAATACCAGCCTTGTATTCCATTATTCAGTAAAGTGTAATCATGACCTTTACTTATCTACCCCCAAATAAAACTAGAACAGAAATCCTACAGAATTTCTTATTTAAATTTAAAAGAAAAGGGCCAGGGATTTAGCTCAGTGGCATAAGTGCCTGCCTGACAAGTGCAAGGTTGTGAGTTCGATCCCTGGTACCAAAAAAAAAAAAAAAAAAAAAAAAACTTCTAGCCGGGCCTGGTGGTGCACTCCTGTAATCCAAGCACTCGGGAGGCTGAGGCAGGAGAATCGTTCCAAGTTGGAGACCAGCCTGGCTACAAAGTGAGCCCAAGGCCAGTCTGAACTGCATAATGAGACCCTGTCTCAAAAGGTCAAATAAATAAATAAATAATAAAAGAAAATGCGATATATCATACATCCCAGTGCCTTAGTCCAAATTCTTCCCATTTCAAGACTGTGCATCATTTTTTTTAATGTTCTAAGGCTGTCATTTTTTAGCTGGGAACTAGATTAGGGCTATCACTTTACTATTTATGTATGCCTGTATGGTAATAAACCCAACACAGACAAATTGGATTGGAGAGTCTTGCGCTAGTCAACATTTTTTTAAGCAGCATTCACTAACTAAGCATCAATTCACTAAAACTCTAGGAATCATTTTCTCTTTTGATATGTTTTGCTTCTCATTCATAATTGGTTCTAATCTCTGCCCCTACAATGTCCAGCCTGGCAGGCCCACTATGTCTTTGCTATTAAAACCTACTTCTCAGGAGG
>RJWT010022535.1:0-17137 GCA_004365215.1 Cuniculus paca | reverse complement strand
CTCTGACTGTCCCACTCCTCTGGTATCTCGTGCCGAGCAATGTGTACACACACTACAGTTCTGCTTTTTGGGGCTTCACCTTGCAACTACTAGAGCAAGTCAAATTTCCTTCAGAGAATCTTTGCTCACCTAATCAAAAGTGTGCTGGAATGATTCTACTGAGCAGACCATGTTTCTTTGAAGCCAAAAAAGGGGGCCAAGGAGGGGGTTACACAAATATCAAGCAACTCTGTAAACCAAAGATGATGTCTGTGGGATCAAGGAGACCTCACTCACACAGATTTCTCCATCTCACCTTTCTTGCAAAGCTGTGTTAACCACAGGCACTGAGAAATGATCACGAGTCACCGTATGAGGTGTTTTTCCATGAGCGGCAACTGTTTTCACAGGGAAAGCACCTCTCGCAACTGTATGTTCTGGCTCTGCTCTGGAGTAGGTCTGGAGTACTCCTCCACATCATTAGGGGTCTTGAACATAAACCACTCTAATTCTTGGCCCTGAGCTCACAGGACTGCTTTTGCATGTAACTGAGCAAAAATGATTTTTTTTAATGAATTACCTGGCATTTGTTATATTAATAGTAAAACAAGTGCTCGTCACTCTTCACTTAGCTGCTTTTATGTAAATCTGAGGTTAGCTTCAGTTACACTTTAGCTACATGGTTGTGTAATGCACGTAATATTATGGAACTCTGGTGCTGAACAAAGTCTATGAAATGTAAGTGATGGAATCCATGTGAAAAACAGGATGGTGATGTTTGAGGTAATACCTTCTTTCTGTTCCTAAATTAGTTATCAATTTTCTACTCGAGTTCCTTCTCTTACCTCCCCAGTGTGCACTGATTTCCAGAATGCAGATTGAAAGCTAAAACACAGAACATGGAATTCATAGATGAGCTGGAACCTTATGGCTAGTTGGAATCTATATGCCTTGCTTATCTGTATGACATATTTTTTTCCCAATTTTGGGAAGTTTTCTGCTATTTCTTCTGTAAGTAGTCTTTTTATTTCATTTGTGTTGACACCTGCTTCTTCACTGATACCTATCACTCTTAAATTATTTTTCTTTGTGTCATCTTGCAACTGTTGAATTGTTATTTCCTGGTTCCTTGTTATTTTTAAGAGATCTTTCCTTTCACAATCACTAGCTGCGATCTGGTCTTCAAGGTCTGAAAGTCTATCTTTAGTTTCTTTCAAGTGGTTTTGCCAGCTTTCAATTGACTTTTTAATTTCCTAGATATCTTTTTGAATGTATTTCATGCATTGTAATTCCTTTCTATATTGTTCATTCAAGATTTCCATCATTTTCCTATGCTTCTCTTTTTAATCTGTATCTTCTTTAGATATGCTCAGCAATGCTTTCTTTATTTTTGTGATTTCTTTTATCCTGAAACATTATTTCTGATCTGATTACTCTTACAGTCTTATGAAGTTGTTTCTTTACTTCAATTGCTATCCTCGTGGCAATTTCAGGTGTGCAGCTTCCATGACTATATCTCCCAGACTTGTTCCGCATGGGCTGGAGGTCTGAGATTGCCTTGTGCTTCTTCATCTTGACATTCTCCTGGGTTCCTCCCAACAAGCAGGTTGTGGAGTCCTAGGCACTTCCCATGTTGGCTGCCCTTTCATGGTGTAGGGGAATGGGACAGGCACCTGGATTTCTGTGATCCCACATTCCCAGGGAGGTAGCAGGGCATAGGGTGGGCTTCTCCAGACCCATGCAGCTACACTGGGGCTTCCCTGATGGCCAGGAGTGCATGGTTGTGGGGCTGCTTCTCTCAGCCTGGTGTCTGCACTGCAACTCCTGCGATAGTGGCAGACACACACAGGTGTGTTTGTTCTCCTGATGGGTGATGGCTGCCTGAAGGATGCAAGGGTCTCCAATGGTGGCCTGCAGGTGCATGGGGCTTACCTGGCTGTGTGTCCCTGCCCATGCTGCCTGCTGATGGGAAGCAAGCCTTCTGATGGAGGTGGCTAGAAGGCAGAGGTGGATCTGGCTGGGTGGGTCTCAGTTTCTTATGGTTGAAAGAGGGTTAATATTTCATTAATTATATCTCTTTCTGCCCCTCTGACAAGAATGTGGAAATAACTCTATGACCACTAAGTTTCAGAAGAAAAGTATGGATCTTAAAAGTCCTCAAATGTCTGGAACCCCACTCAACACAGTTATATATCAAAAAGACTCCTCAAAAGGCTGGCATGTAAATCCACTTTGAGGAGAGGATTTCTGAGGTCTACAGAGTTTGGGGTCCATGTGTCTCTCCCTTTTAACAGACATGAGATGTCACACAGTTCCCTCTAGATATTGTGACTCCTGGGCTCTGGGTTTGGAGAAGGACAGTGATATGGTTTCTAAGCCTGGATGAAAACTTGAAACTACAAACTGACCAAATGTTGACATACAGAGATTGGAAACCAAGGCACTATGTTTAAGCTCAATAGTTTTATAATTAAAGATGATGTTGTAGTCAGGGTTTACAAGTGAGTAGTTTTAATATAGAACACATAGTTTTAAAGATTATTTTATAATATTTACCCTAAAAGATCAAATACAGAAGAGTACAACAGATCTTTCCACCCACTAGAGACCCAAATAATACAAGTGAGAGTCTAGATTTCATGGCAATGTCCCTCACAAGTCCTAGAGCCCATGGCAGTGTTCTCCAGGAGTGCAACTGGATATGTAAACAGTGTCTCATGCAAGTGTATGTATCAAGGATCTGTACTCTTCATGAGTCCAACTGGATACATGAACAATGTCTCATGCAAGTCTTTATCAAGGATCTATACTGGGAAGGCCCAAAGATCAGTGGTGGAAGGTAACTAGGTTGTACCAGCAGAATGAAGGATCTGTGTCAGCAGGCTGAGGGACCCACAGTAGAGCCAGAAAGTGACACTTAAGGACCAGATCATCCCCAAAAGAACTGCAGCCATCCTCAGCAACTGCGAGGACTTGAGCTCCTCTGACAATGGGAACAGCTGAGTTCATATCAGGAAAGTCAGTATGGCAAATTTCTCCTGGAGAATCAACAGCACACCATCTTTCCCTCTAGTTTTCTCTTTATGCTATTGACAACAATCTTCAGGTGGGCCTTCCACACCCAGAACCTTGCTGATCCAGTTCAGCTGGATGTTCTAAGTTGTCCATTAGTTAATCCACTATAGGTGAGTAGTTTGTTTACTTGCAGTACAAAATGCTTATTACAGACTACTGTGGGCTTTGGCTGGGCTGCTGCTACATATTAAGAAATCTTAACTGATTTATAGACTATCCTAATTTAAATTTACACTGGCAAACCTGCTAGTAGTTCCATTTAGTGTTAGGCTGTGAAGAACAGACAGGACAGTAATATTTGTTTTACAAATGGATCTTTCATAGTAAACCTTGTATATATAAGGACCATGTAAAATTAGAAAGTTCAGAATTCTCACACGCCTTCAAGGGGGATGATCGGGAGTTCTGTTAAAAACATATAGATTTATTTATTAGGACAAAATGTTTTAAGAGGCAGAAGTGACAAAATGCAAACAGAGTAGAAGACACTGTGAGCACTGGCTCTGCCTTGGAGGAAGCATCTCTGGATTCCACTTGGAAGAGAGCCTAACTTAACTTGTAAGTTGAGGTTTTTCATATACAATATGCTTGCTGTTAAGTTTCCTTTACTGTACACTACATGATCCAGTATATGCAACTCATTTAACACTAGGAATGTGTTCTCAGGAAAGGATCTTTGAGAAACCAAAAAATGATTCTACATGGCATATTTTTCCAATCACAAAAGAAGACACAGAATTGACACACGTGAATGTGCTTCTTGCATAACTGAATGGTACACGAACCTCAGGGTTGTCCTGGAAATCCTGAGGCATATGGTTGTCACACCCTGCACAGGTGGAGTGGGGACAATCAGATAGAAATGGGGAGGAGTGGAAGGAAAGAAAAAAAGAATGAATCTGCAGAGATAGATGAGGAAAGAGGGGATGCACACATAAAGAGGACAAATATTCCAAATACTTTGAATTTCACATGGTTAGATTATCTGGTCAACTCCTGTTTTTGTGGAAGGGACCAAAAACTCTGATTTCTGCAGTGAAAGTTTTTTTCAATGATTCAGCTTGCCTGTGTGATAGTTGGTACATTGTGTCAACTTGAGAAATTTAGAAGTGTAACAGAAAGAACTCAGCAGGGAGACAGCAGCCTTTGTAAACATCCTCATCCTGTGCAAGAGGAGGGCACAGAGATGGTGTGAGTGCTACACCTGCCCTAGGGGGTGGCAGCCTCCTTACAATATAGGGGAGGAAAAGAGGCTTGCTCTTCCACTTTTGCTCTTGCTGTCTTCTGCCACCTTGAATTGTTGCCCCTGTGCCACACCACTCTGCCTTGGAGCCAGCTGATTATGGACTGAAACCTGCACAAACAGTGAGCTAAATAAACCTTTCACTCAATGAATATGGGGAAATTCTCGATAAACATGGGGAAAAGGTTCTGAAGTCCAGTGGTGCTTTTATTCTTTGATTTGATTGGTTTAAGTCTCTTTTCTACTTGATTACAATATGTGAGAAGATAGGAACAGCTCTTTTGAAGAAAACAGGGGACATTAAAGTAGCCATTGTTGGTTTCTTGTTGTCTGATCTGAAGGCCTGTAATGCTTTTACTCTTTTGTTTTATATGGTTTTATATTATTTTGTTTTGTTTGAGTTTATTGTCTGTAAATGTATGAACAACCATTTAGAAGAAGGCAAGAGACACTAGAGTAGCCATTGTTAATCCCCTGTTACGTTTTGAAGACCTATATTGCTTGCAGTGTTCTGTTCTGAAATGCTATGTTGTGTTTGACTCTATTCTGTTTTGTTTTGCTTTGTTTTCTATTCTCTTTAAAATAAAAAAAAAAATAAAACAAACCTTTCCCTCTTTAATTTGGGTGTTGGGTATTTAGTCTCAGCAATGAGAGAAATGTAACCCACATCCTGTGATTCCTTTCTTTAGAAAGGTGTGAGGAAATTAATGAACGATAGACAAAAAGTAATCTCTTGCAAAATATTAACTTTGCAAAAACAAATCCTTCTGGATACCTAGGGGTAAATGAAGTAGTGGTAATACTTTCCAGGAGATAGAGCAGAGGCCACTTCATCATATTTTGAGCAGACCAAGAATTTATACCAGTTTTTAATATTACATCTGGCTTTAACAAAGGTAATCCTACACAATAAAACCAAAAGCCCCCACTGTCATCTAGGAAACAAGGATGAATGTCAGGGGCTTTTAGGCAGCTGACTTTGGACGACAGCCCAGAATGTTCAGAACATCAAGAGTGACACTACAGAGTCCTCCCTTGTTATCATTCCTACTGATTTGGGATGGGTAGTGTTCATGTAATGGCCTAACACATTCTGGAGAGGAGGTAGGAAGTGAATTCTCATTTTACTTACTGTACTTTATTATTTAGTATGTGCAATCTAAAATGATGTGGTAAAATCCTTATGCCAGTTACTTAATTCACTAACATGCTCATGGACTATATTTTGCTGTGAGAGTGATATTTTAAGAATCCAGCAAGGTGTCATGTGTTACTAATCAGCCCCATAATGAACTACTTGTGAAATTGTTGGCACCACCTAGAAAAACAAAGTTGGCTCAGGAATCCTTATTGACCCAGAGCTGTGGCAACTGGCAGAAAGAGAATCCAAGAGGGGCTCTTATTTGCACCATTGACCTGGAGCTGCAGGAACTGGCAGTAAGGAGGTCCAAGAAAGGTTCCTATTCCCTCTATTGATGGGACTCAAGGACCAAAGACCAGCAGAAAAGCCAGTGACACAGTATGAACCTGAATAGGGTGCACACAATCGACAGGTGGGAATAATGGCATGAAAAAATCTGTAGCAACTGTAACAGTATGAGCCAACAGGTGGTAAATTAGGTGAACCAGCTTGGTGTTTGAGGAAAAAGACAATCATAATAGAAGTGGGCAGGCAATGCCACCCTCTTTTCTTTTTCCTATTGTTTTTCTTTTTCTTTTTTAAACAGCTGGGAAGAACACCAGCCACAGAAAACCAATCCCATCCCCCAAATCCAGAGACAAAAATCAGACCAGAACCCAGCACAAATCCACCTACAATCTTGGCTATGGTACACATTCTGGGATGAGATTTGGACCCACCACAAAATGGTAGACAACAGAGGAAGTGCATTACAGTTTTCTCCATCTGCTGGGTTTTTCTACTGGTAGTCCACTGGGCTGTGTTTTGTTTTGCTTTTATTTTTATTTTGTTGATGTTCTTGTAATTTTTTTTTTTTTTTTGCGGCACCGGGGATTGAACTCACGACCTTGCGCTTGCCAGGCAGGCGCTTAGACCGCTGAGCTAGATCTCCAGCCCTGTTTTTGAGACAGGGTCTCACTATGCCATTCAGGCTGCCCTTGAGCTCACTTTGTAGCCCAGGCTGGTCTAGAACTCACAACGATCCGCCTGTCTCAGCCTCCCGAGTGCTGGGATTACAAGCGTGTTTTTTTCCCTTTTCTGTTTTTATTTCCTTTTTCTTTTTGTTTTTTCTTTCTGTATGTTTGTTCTATTTTTCCATGTGATTATTTTTGTTTCCTGATTTTTTTTCTCTTATTTTCTTTTTCACCTTCTTTTCCCTCTTATTCACAATTTAGATCCCTAAACTTTCCCTTTGTGTTATTGTAATCATCCTCTTTCTTTCTTCAACTATCTTGGTTGATTTTAAGAGACTTTTTTGTGAGTAAATGTTGTCTCTTTCCTTCTTGGTTCACTTCAGTACTCCTAGGCTTTCTCTTCTAACTACCCCCTTATCTCCTATAATTACCCAAAACCTGGATGATCACTCCTTGTCCACCAAATTTGCTCCTACTATACCTAACCACTTCTACCACTCCTTCCTACCCTCTGCTACTATGACCCCCCCCCCCACACACAAAACAGGGTAATCATTCAACTACGTGGACAAACATTCCATAGAAGTTCCTGGTATAAATTGGATTATATTATATAACTATAGAACTTGCTCCTATGGTTAAAGATAGCAGGCTAACAGTTACCACAGTTTGTCAGTGGCAAGACTATGCTTCAGTTTATTGTTACTGCTAACTATAATACTTTAATCAGGATGCCATATCTGGTATAGTCAGGTTTTCTCTGCTGTATGACAGTACTGAGATTGAAATGGGCCATCACCATCACTGTAGTCCAGTAACAAACAAATGGGTTTTGAATAAAAAAGAGAGCAACTCCACATTCTTAATATACTGGGAAGGCAGGTTCTTGGGATAGACAGACAGAACAAGAAACACCTATATCTACAAGATACCCTTGAGGAACAGACATCACCTAGAAAGCCTCAACACCAGGGATAAAGCTATCCAAGATAAGAAGTCTACAAGCATCAAGGCAGAAAATAAAATAAAAAGATAGAAAATGACAAGTGTAAGAAGCAAAATGCAACCCCAAATGCCCAACCCACCCAGGACAAGTTCAGAGCACAAAGAGACAGGTTGGAGAAGCCAACCACCAGAGCTCTCTGAAATGATAGCAGCAGAAATGAAAAAAATGAATAGAAGAAGGCATAGAAAAAATAGTGCCTAAGGTACAAAAACAAATGACATTCAAAGTGAAAGAAAGCAGACACAGATTTTAAAAAAAGAGGTTAGGAAAATTATGTATACCATGAATGCCCCAAATCAAGAAATGGAATCAATGAAACATCCAAAAATAAATCCAGAGTAAAAGCTTCACTGAAAGTATATGCAACAGATTGAGTGAAGATGAGGATGGAATATCAGACCTCGAAGACATGAATATAAGTAGCAACCAGGAAAAGATACCTTAAAATTTGCAAGGAATCATGAAAAAATCAATCCAATAGTTAAAAGGTGAAGCAAAGAAGAACAGCATAAGATTGGAGTCAGTGAGAAAGCTGGAGACAGTGCAAATGCCATCAAAAAAACCTCTTCACGAAAATAATGGCAGAAAATTTCTGAAACATGGATAAAGAATTTGGCCTACAAATAAATGAAGCATATAGAACTCCAAATAGCCATGACCAAAATAAATCTACACCCAGGCATATAATCAAGTTTCTAGAAATTCAGCACAAGAATAAAATATTAAAAGCAACTAAAGAAATCATTTACAAAGGAAGGTTGATCAGAATCACAGCAGACTTCTCAACACAAACCCTGAAATCAAGGAGAACCTGGAGGTATTTCAAGCCCTAAAAGCAGTCTTCAACAAAAAGCAATGTACCCTGCAAAGCTGTCTTTCAAATTCAACAGATAAATAAGATACTTCCATGACAATGAACAACTGAAGAAATTGATGACCAACAAACGAGTTCCACAGAATGCTTTTCAATAGAAAGGAACCACTAAACAGGGCAAGCAGTTAAACAGAGGACAAAGACAGGGAAACAACAGGAAAATAATATGAAAAAGATAAGCCAATACATTATCACTTATAACCATCAATGTAAATGGTCTCAATCAAAAGAAAAAGACTGGGAGAATGGATCAAGAAATGAGATCCATAAATATGCTGCATTCAGGAAACACATTTAACTTAAAAAGAAATCCATAGACTAAAAGTCAAAGGATGGAAAACAATTTTCCATGCCACAGGAACCCAGAAAAAAGCAGCAGTACCTACTCTATTTTCAGATTATGTAAAATTTAAGGAAAAACTCATCAATAGAGACATGGAAAGTCACTGCATACTTATTAAGGGAAAACTAAGAGATAACAGTCATAAATATATACACACCAAAAACCAGTGCCCCCCGCTACATAAAATAAATATTAACAGACATGAATAACCAAATAAACACTTAACACAATTGTAGTGGGGGACCTTAATACTCCCCTCTCAAGAACAGATCGAGACCAAAAATCAACAAAGAAATTTAAGAATTAAACCAAATCTGTGGCCAAGTGTACTTGGTAGATGCCTAGACAGTGTTCCACTCCAAAACATCAAAATACACATTCTTCTCAGCTGCACATGGGATGTTCTCCAAAATAGACCACATACTAGCCCACAAAACATGTTTAAGTAAATGCAGAAGAACTGAAATCATTCCTTGCACACTATCTGACCATAGTGAAATGAAACTGGAAATCAACGATGAAAGAAATGACAAAAACTATACAAACAGATGAAAATTAAACAACACACATCTGAGTCACAGGAAATTACACATAAAATTACACAGTGTATACAATTAATAATATCAATACAACATACCAAAACTTCAAGGACACAATGAAAGCAGTTCTAAGAACGAAATTTATAGTGATACACTCACATCAGGAAAACAGAACGAGTTCAAATAACCTAATGCTGAACCTCAGTCTTCTGGAAAAAGAACAAACCAAAATCAAAGCTCATACAAAGGACAAAATATATATAGATAAGAGCAGAAATTAATGCAATAGAAATTGAAAACAAAACAATACATAGAATCAAAGAATTGAAAAGTTGGCTCTTTGAAATAATAAAATTGATATACCATTAGCCAACCTCATCAAAAAGGAAAGAAAAAACAAATTCAAGCAATTAGGAATGAAAGGGGGGAAATGACAACAGATCCTACAGAAACATGGAAGATCATCAGTACCTACTGTGAGACTCTATGTTCTAATAAGGTGGAAAACACAGAAAAAATGGATAGATTCCTAGACACAATCCAACTGCCAAAACTAAATCAAGATATAAAAAATTTAAATAACTTGATACCAGCCAATGACATTGAAAATGTAATTAAAAATTTACCAACAAAGAAAACCCTAGGCCCTGATGGATTCATGGTTGAATTCTGTAAGAAATTTAGAGAACTGAGGCCATTAATGCTGAAACTCTTTATCAAAATTGAAAGGGAAGCCATACTCCAAAATCATTTCTAGAGACAAGTATTACCCTGATTCCAAACTAAAGAAGAACCCAATGAAAAAAGGAAACTACAGGCCAATCTCCCTAATGACCACAGATGCAAAATTCCTTAATAAGATACTGGCAAACAATGCAGCAAATCATCAAGGAGATTATACAGCATGACCAAGTTGGATTCATCCCAGGGATGCAGGGATGGTTTAGCATACTCAAATCAATAAATGTAAATACACCATATTAATAGACCCAAAGACAGAATCACACAATCATCTCAATAGATGCAGAAAGAGCTTTTGACAAAGTCCAACACCCATGCATGATAAAAATCCTACAGAATCTTTGAATAGAGGGTCTTCATTTTAATCTGATAAAAGCCATCTATGACAAACCAATAGCTAACATCATACTAAATGGTCAGAAACTGAAAACTTTCATTCTAAGATCAGGAACAAGACAAGGATATCCACTATCACCTCATATATTCAATATAGTTCTGGAAGCATTAGCCAGAGCAATTAGACAAAGAAAGAAAAGGAATCAGGATAGGAAAGGAAGAAGTTAAATTATCACTATTTGCCGATGACATGATGCTTTACATAGAAGACCCCAAAAGACATAGATTTAATAACCAAATTCAGTAATGTAGCTAAATACAAAGTGAACAATCGAAAATCAATAGCAGCAGCAGCATGGTGCACCCTGGGATAGGGAGCAGTCTCCAAGTGAGGCAGCAAAATGGATGTGGAATTCTTCCATGGAACACATGCAGAGTAGGATAATTGGTTCAGCAACAAACAGAAGAAACTATTGAAGCAGGTGAAATTTGCAGAATGCCTAGAAAAAAAGGTGGACATGACCAAAGTAAATTTGGAAGTTATAAAGACTGGGTTTTTGAATGGAAAAAATGCTAGAAAATTTATGGGAGAACTTTGGCTCCTGCCGTTAAGTGCACAAGAAAATATCGCTGGAATCTCTTCTGCATTCCTAGAACTAAAGAAAGAAGAAATAAAACAGAGACAGGTTCAACAAGAAAAATTGGCATTGATGAAAAAGCAAGATGATGACAAAGAGGGATAAGGAAGAACAAGAAAGCATCCAGGAAAAAAGGGAGTCTCGAAGCCCAAGAAGAACCAAGAGCCAGAGTCCTTCCCCTGCTCCAGAAATGAAGGAAAAAACTCCAAAGCTCTCTGAACCTCCAGTGAAGGTAAAAGAACCTTCAGTACAAGAGGTCACATCTACTAGTGATATCCTGAACATTTCCTAACCTGAACCCATGTCAAAACCTAAAGAACCTTCTCTGGAAGAAATTCCAAAAAAGAAAAGGAAAAGACCCAGCCAAGATCTTGGTCATGTTCCAAATCAAGGTCAGGGGCCTGTTCTCTCATACTTGACCAAGATGGTGCCATAGGTCCCAATCAAAATCATATTCACCTAGAAGGCAGCCAAGGCCAAGAAGGGGATCATCTCCTCAAAGAAGAACTCTGCCACCACGAATACCATCACCTCCAAGGCATAGAAGGATTAGATCTCCAGTAAGAGGAAGGAGGCATTCATCAGCATCCTTGTGTGGGAGTAGCTCATCATCTTCATCATCTGGTTTCCAGTCACCACCAAAGAAACCTACGAAGAGGACCTTCAGCCACCCTTGAAAAATTCTTAGGTTGTCTCCTTCAGCAAGTCCTCCAAGGCAAAGGCACAGGCCATCGCCTCCAGCTACTCCACCACCAAAAGCTGGCCATTCCCCAACACCCCAGCATTCAAACTGCGCAGGAAAAAGTCATGTTTTTGTGTCTCCAGAGAGAACTTCAGTGACAAAACATAAAGATACTGAGAAAAGAGAATCACTATCACCAGCACAAAAGCCTAAAAAAGTAGAGTTATCTGACTCTGAAGAAGATAAAGGTAGCAAAATGGCTGGAGCCGATTCTGTGTAGCAGAAATGCCCCAACAGACAGCAGAGCCAGCAGTCTGCATCTTCCTCTGGTTCCTCCTCTTCCTCTGAAGATGGGCAAGCTGGACGATCCCAGGTGAAACAAGGCGTTGAGGCGGGCAGGCGGAGGAGACAGTCCCCTTCTTGGTGTGAGGGACTTCCCTTCCTGGTAGAGGAAGGAGTAGCCCCTCCCCTCCACCCACCAGAAGGCGCCGTTGCTGTCCTGCCCACCCCCCCAGCACAGATTGCCCACACCATGGCCTGTTCACCTCCCCCTGGGCGGTGCTCACCGTCGCCAAGAAGATACTCTCCGTTTCCACCTCCAAAGAGAAGAACGGCTTCACCCCTGTCCTCTCCCAAGAGAAGGGCATTGCGATCCCTACCACCAAAGTGCTGGGTCTCCCCCTCTCCACCTCTCACACAAGCCCTTCAACCAACAAGAGAGACACTGCCTTCTCCCTCACCAAAGCATAGGAAAGGGTCTTCCCCAAGCCAGACTGCCAGGGAGACCCGCTCACAACTAAACAAAAGGCATTCTCCCTCCCTGTGGCCTCATTAGAAGAGTCTCCAGAACTCCAGAATTTAAAAAGACAGAAAAGGCTGCCTCACAAAGTCCACAGTCTGTGAGAAGGGTTTCATCCTCTCCATCCATCTCTGGATCTCCTGAACCAGCAGCTAAGAAGCCCCCAGCACCTCCATCCCCTGTCCAGTCTCAGTCACCCTCTACAAACTGGTCACCAGTGGTGCTGATCAAAATGGCTAAAAGCCCAATGCCAAGCCCATCACCAGCCAGAAATTGTGATCAAGAAGGAGGTGGGAAGAAAAAGGACAAGAAACACATCCTAGGTGGAAGTATTTGTTAGGATGTAAGTTTTACTTGGTTTGTACTCAGCTCAATTTCAAAACTGCTAAAATGTGTTTTGAGCTTTAGACTATAACATTTGTTGTAATAATTGCTAGGTTGAAATTCACCATGTAGATGGGGGGGTCATGGATTTACATTGCAAAAGGTGTCCATATTGTATTGGTGACATTCTTTCATTGACAGCTGACATAAATTCATTTAGAATACAATATTTTAAGCCAAAAAAAACCCTCTTTTTAAAAAAGGTTTAAGTATTGTTGGCATTCTTATGGCTTCTTTAAAGCATGTTTTCCAGGACACAAGGCTTATTTGGATATGCACCAAGTTGATTTGGAACACTGGAATTTGATTCTATTGTTTTTTTTTTCCTTCCCTCTTCAGCCCCCTCCCTTTCCTCCTTTCACCTCTTCTTGTGAAGGCAGTCAACTTGTCCCAGGAAGGATCAATTTTTCAGTTATATGAAATCTGTTTTCTGAAATGTCATGGCTACATTCATATTTTTGTCTTATTCTTCCAATTGTAATATATAATGTTCAGAGCTCTTATATTTGGAAGCTGAAAGGGCCCAGACTTTGAAATACTGTCTTGGTTTCACTGGTTTTTGTTGTTGTTGTTTGTTTTTTTTTAAACTAAAGCTGTATGAAGCTTGTGGGTTAAACAGTAAATTTCTAAGTTAAAAAAATAGCATTCTTGTACACAACTAACAAACTTAGAAATTAGGGAAATCTATGGCATATAAAGACTATACCATCCAAAAAAATGAAATACTTAGGAACCAGTCTAACAAAAGTAAAAGATCTACACATTGAAAACTGTGGTACTCTGAAAAAGGAGACTAAAGATATCAGAAAATGGAAAGATACCCGTTGCTTATGGATAGGAAGAAACAACATAGAATGGCCATACTCCAAAAACTGTTATGTAGATTTCATGCAATCACAATCAAAATACCATTAGTATACCTCACAGAATTACAGAAAACATTCCTAAAATTCATTTGGAATCAAAAGAGACCTCGAATAGCAAAAGCAATTCTGGGTGATAAAGGCAAGGCAGGAGGTATTACAATCCATGACCTGAAGTTATACGAAAACTACTGTGATAAAATCAGCATGATATTGGCAAAAAAGCAGACCTGAGGATCAGTGTAACAGAACAGAAGATACAGACACAACTACAAACACAGTAAACCACCTTATCTTTCACAAAGGAGCCAAACATATTCACTGGGAAAGTCTCTTTAATAAATGGTACTGGGAAAATGGGCTTTTCACATGCTGGAGACTAAAACTAGACATGACTATCACCATGCACTAAAGTGAAGTCAAAATAAATCACAAAGATCTAAATATTAAAATAGAAACACTAAATCTACTGGAAGAGAAAATAGGTAGAAATCTTGACAAAGGTATAGGCAGAGACTTCATGAACAAAACCCAGACTGCACAGGAAATGCAACAAAGAATAAATGGGATCTAACCTTATTAAAAAGCTTTTGCTCAGTAAGTGAAATCAGCAAAGTAAAAAGACAATGCACAAGAGTGGGAGACAATGCACAAGAGTGGGCAAAAGTTATAGCCAGCTGTCCCTCAGACAAAGGACTTACATCTATGGCTTATAAAGAACTGAAAAAAATTAGACCCCCAAATACGAAGACCCAATCCAAAAATGGGCATCTGAGATAAATACACACTTCTCAGATGAAGAAACACAAATGGAAATAAATACATTAAAAAATGTTCAATGTCATTGGCCATTCAAGAGATGTAAATTAAAACACTGAGATTCCATTTTACCCCAGAAAGAATGGCTATCATAAAAAAATCAACCAATAACATATGCTGGCAGGCCTGGAGAAAAAGGAACCCTTCTCCACTGTTCGTCTGAGTGTAGACTGGTGCAACCAATATGGAAATTTGTGTGGAGTTTTTTTTTTAAAGTAGGACTAGAGGTTGCATTTGACCCAGTTATTCCCCTTCTGGGTATTTTCCCAGATGAATTAGAATCATACCACAGCGATATATGTTCACCTATGTTTATAACAGCACAATCTGTAATAGCTAAATCTTGGAAACAACCCAAATGTCCATTAACCGAGAAGTGGAGAAAAAAAAATAGGATATTTTTATACAGTGGAGTACTGCTCAGCCATAAAGAAAGATAAACAAGACTGTTATAGGTAAGTGGATACAACTCAAGATTACACTTGTAAGTGAAATAAATCAGACCTACATATTGAAACATTGTATTGTCTAACTAGTGTGAGAATCTGAAAGAGTAAACAAAATCCAAAATGTGCAATAGATATTGTGAATAGGGAAAAAGCTCTTCAAGAGACAAGAAAAACTGATAGGAAAAAAGTGGAAGGAAGGGAAAAGGAAAAAAATATATTTATAAACAAGACAGTTAAGGTAGTTACACAGCTGACTTTTCTTGGTTCATTGAGGGGAAAGTTGTGCTGGTAATTTTCTGGCCAATATTTCATGCCTATGTTTTGTGCTCTGAACAACTACTTGAATATAACAATACACAGTGTGTTGATTATTTTCAGTTTTCTACTAGCCTGTTTTGAAACTGTTTTATTGTTTTTTTTTTCTGTTTAAAAAACAGTCTATGGAGAGTGTACCATAGCATTCACTATCTTTCATGATTTTGTATAGTGTGTTTTGTTGCTATTTATATGAAATTGTATCATTTACCAGGTGAAATTCCTAACAATGTAAGAATTTATGATTATAATGTGAACCCACAAATGTACTTCAAAGGGGTAACTTCAGAATGTCTATTACTCACAATCTAGAAAGTAAGGAAAACAGATAAATTATTATATACAATCTAAGACACACCCATACAGTTACAAAGCAAAGTACAAATTGGGTAAAGAATATTTGTATTCCATACTGCAGTGATTGCCATACTGCTGAGATTCCATACTGCTCGTGACCAGGAAAAAGACCAACAACCAAAAGCTAAAATGGGCAAAATAGAGTATACAGAAAAAAACACAAGCAAAACAAAACAAAACAAACACCCAAAAGTTTCACCTTCCCAATGAAGTACTACACTTAAAATTGAAACTATGCCAAAACCCATTTCTTTTTCATCCATGAGGTTAGCAAAAAGGCCAACATAGGGCAGGCAGGCTATAGAGAGTGGAATAGGCATTCTCATACACTGCTCACAGAAACCCACCTGAATCTCCCACAGGGTCAGGCAATCTGGCAATATTCATCAAAATTACAGTATGGGTATCCTGTGATGCCTCTGATTTCTTTTTATCTCCCCACCCCCACCTTTTTATGGTGCCTGGGGATTCACCCTGGACCTTGTGCATGCAAAACTAGAGCTCTACCACTGATCCACATCCCCAGACCTATGCCGTTAATTTCTTGAATTTATCCCACAGATACACATATGCATTTGCAGAATGACACATAAACAAAGTTACCCAATATTGTATTTTTTTGAACTATCTTGTTGGAGCAATCTGAGTGAGAGTCCCAGGAGACTGCTCAAGTAAACCTTAACACACCTAACAAAAGTACTTCAGGCTTCTGTGGGAAAATGTGTACAGAAAAACCACATTAAGTGAAAAAACAAAAGCAAGGAACAGTAATGTCAAATGCAGCATTTTACTGCATTGCAATAGGTTAAAAAGGGTTATTCATATTTGTTTCTATATATTATCATCTCTAGCTAATACAGTAGCAGTAGTAACTACCTGTTTATGAGGTTAAGGACCAGGTGATAAAATGGTGACATAGAAATGTATATAATTTTGAAATGAGTCCAGTATTACCTATTTAAAACTTAAACTAGCTTTGTAGAAAACTTTTTTTTTTGCTGTACTGGTGCTGTACCACTGAGCTACACATCAAGATACCTTTCTCTCCTTCCCTACTTCCCTCCCGGAGATGGGGTCTTGCTAAGTAGCCCAGGTAGAATTTAATCTTTTGACCTTCAGTGTTTCGAACTGGCATGTGCTGTGACACCAAGTGAGACTGAGTTTTATAGCTTTGTTCTCTCCCTCCTGGGACTATAATCAGCCCTGACTTCTCATAATCACTGTTAGTGATTTGAGGTATTCTCTTTGCTCCTTGCCTAAGAGGGCTTGGTGCCCTTTCCTGCTGTTAGGAAGGGCTGGAATCAGTGCCAAGAACCAAAGCAAAAAAACCTAAGGCCTCCACAAATTCTTGGGCAGGAAGTCCTTAACAGCTCCTGTAGCTGTGGAAGGGTTGATACTGAGGCGCTATTTGGGAATCTTGGCAAACTACAGGTTGCCTTTTGCATGGAGGTGCAGGGAAAGGGGGTGCACGTAAAAAAGGACAGAAGGCGGCAAAGGTGGCAGGGAGGAAAACTGGTGCAAGACCTTGCACGATCCATCCTTGCTCCTCCTGAAGAAGCCGGGGCTACAGAGAAGCAGGTAGGAGGGAAATTTCTCCCTCG
>RJWT010022534.1:0-17141 GCA_004365215.1 Cuniculus paca | reverse complement strand
ACATTTAAAATAATTCATATAAAATTCCTCTATAATTCAGGTATACAAAATGCATCATTAAATATGGTAAAATAGCTCAAAATGATAGAATACAATTGTAGAGCCATTGTTGAACATAAGAGTTGAATAATTTTTGCATCAATACACATAAGACATATTTGTATATATACCAGTGTTGGTAAATCTTTCAGAGATTTCAATGATACAAACAGCCTGCTGCAGCGCGTGTGCCATAGGTTTGTCGCCACTGGTCTATAGGAACATAAAAATTTATTTTATTGTTCTCCATGGGTGTAATCAAATATAGTTCTTTAAAGTGTTAAATCATTGTTTGAACGGAAATTTTGTTAGTCGAGCATACTGTGATAGCTTTGCTTTTACAGCTTTAATATAACATATCTCAACTTTATTTATGTATTGCTAGCTTTTTTTAGTTCTTTTGAAGCAGGATCTTGATTATACTTATAGAGTAAAAACTAACAAGGGACATGCTTTAGGTGATAATGGTCCAAAAGTAACGGAAATGTTTACTTAAAAAAAGAACATGGATGAAGGAGAGAATTCATCTTATTATATTGTGTTCTATTGTTTCTTCTACTTTTTAAAAATTTAATATTCTTTCTACATTATCAGCACTCTATTTTCATACCAGTTCTGAGCAAAACAGTACCACACTGAGGAAAAACAATTGAACATTAAATAGGTAAAAGACCTTTAAAGGACTAAGATGGTACATGAATCTATAGAACTCTCTAAAAGGAGATAGAAATAAAAGGAAAAAAAATGTCTAGCCTCTTGCACAATGAATGACATTTTCCTTCATCCAAAATAAATGAAGGAACAGAAAGTAAACCCTTAGTTTCAAGTTCCCCCAAAGCAGACTCATGTCACAACTTTTGGATCAGATTCTTTACTGGGGAGTGAATTGCAGAGATGCTTGTGAATGAGAAAAGTGAAAGAAAAGGGAGAATATCCATTATCATCTGCCATGATGTGTGGGTCAACATTAGAAGTATTAGGAACCATGTGAAATGAGCTTCAGGTTGTTCTTAGGGAGGCTAGAGAAACTGTGACACTGGTTTAGAATCGCTTCCGGCTTAGAAGTCATGGGCCTTTTAAGTGAATCTGCAGCAAGTTTCCCTGGTGTCAGAGAACTCATTCAGCTAGACAAACAGAGGCCCCGAGGTGAGAGTTTTTGACACATAATAGATCTTGTACCATGAGTTTAGGTGAACTCAGATATGGAGGCAAGTTTAATTCAGTAGATGTCTTAGTTACTTTCTTTGTGGAACAAAATGCCAGGCACCCATGATGTAAAAGAGGAGAGGTTTATTTTGGCTCACAGTTTCGTTCTATGTTTGGCTGGCTCCACGCAGACACAGGATGCCAGAATGACATGTCAGAGAATAAGTCCTCAACCTGGAAAGCATGAAGAGGGGAGGAGTTGGTCAGCAACTATAGGATTGTAAAATAGAAGAATGAGGTTCAGAAAAGAGAAATAAAATCAAAGGATCTGTGAAATTCCCTTATGAAGACACTGAGCTGTGAATTGGGAAACACATTCAGCTCTCTGGACAGGTTAGAGGAACATATCTTTAACCTGGTAGTCACACAATAATTCCCTTTGCAAGAAATGTACACATTTAATATGGAAAAGGTATTGTTAAAAGTATTTCATCTAAAGAATATGGACTGTAACTTGCTTTGGAATTTGTATACTTTCAAAGCAAAATTAAGTGGAAATTATTCATCAGAAAGCTTCATATAAATTCAATTGCTAAGTCAGGACTAAGATGGTACATGAGTCTATAGATCATATCCTTGTAAGTAGTATCTATAAAGTAATAGTCAATCCCTAAATCACTAAAAGTCTCTAAAAATCAAAATGGATTTTGAATTTTATCATTTGCTTTTTCACATCTTTAGAGATAATTATGTTTTCTTCTTTAAATTATTAATGTCAAGAAAAGCATTAATGGATTTCTTAATGCTGAATGGTCCTTGCATTCTTAGAATAAATTTTTGCTCATCAGAGTGGACTATTTTAACATACTATTAGAGTTGACTTGTTAATAATTTATTTATACAAATAAATTTATAAGTATAAATGGGTCTTTTCACCTTTCAGCCTAATAAGATTTTTAGTATTAGGGTGACATCAGTTTAGTAAAATGAATTAGGAAATCTCTATTTTTTAAAACTCCCTCCAAGCTTCTATAGTATGATAATAATAATTTGCTTTTTCTGAAGTTTCTAAGAGTATTCCCATCAATCTGAGCCAATGTTTCTTCTATTCTACATTAATATTTTCATACTTTATAGCATTAAAGAGTGCGATTGTAGTTTTTTGCCATATAGACTGTAATAATTTTAATTTTTAGTAAGTTTTCAAACTACAATTCAAGAGCACATATTATTTTTATATATTGTTTAATTATATTGATGTCCATTTCTTATTTATTTTTTTGAGTATGTGATTGCAGGGCATAATACTTACATTCCTTGTGTGGAGGTGATACATGTACATTACACATTTTATTTCCTTTTTTCACCCCTTTTCTTTTCTTTGCTCTCTCTCCCTCTATCCCTTGATCTCCCTCCTATTTGAGAAAGATTGATCTCCCTACTTCCTATTATCTTCTTTCATTTTGCTCTTTGTTTAAAATTAGTTTCTCATATAAAAGAAATATGCAGTATTTAAGCTTATGACATGAGTATCAATATCCCTATTTTTCACGTGTCAAAACTGTAGTGAGGTTGTTCCTGGCTGAATGCCCTAGTATCCCAATTTTTCATGTGACAGTCAGCTTGTGAGGGCACAATGTTCTTTGCATCCTTCTGTCCTGAGTTCCCCACGTGGTTCCAGGAAGACTTCAGACCTGCAATAACTACCGAACTGAACACAGTCACCTTCTACCTGACCTGATATTGCCATGAACTAGTGGATAATAAAGTGGCACTGTTTTTGTTTCTTGCAATGCTAATTTTTATCAAGATAAAACAAATGTAGTTATATTTGAGTTCAGAAAATTGCCAGCAGCACAAGTTTTGTATCTATTTGTTAGCTAACTTTTATGGAAGTGTAGTTTATTTTCATTATGAAGCATACGATTTAGTGTAGAACTAGATTACTTTTGACAAACGTATTACTCCCTATAATAACTATCAAATCAAGATATAGAACATTTCCATCATACAGGAAAATCCCCACTGGCCACTTTGCAATCAATCTCTCCTTCATCCTTGTCACTAAGCAATCATTGAACAACTTTCTGTCACCGTGAATTAGTGTTAACTGTTTCAGAATGTCATCTGAAGGAAATAATAGGAAAACATAATTTTTTTCTGTCTGACTTTTTTTCACTGAGCATGTTTTTGAGGTCCAGCTGTGTTTTATTAGTATTTGTTTCAAATTAATAGACAGATGGCCATTTTGTGTGTATATCACAACTTTTGAAAATAGGTTCACTTATTGATATTTGAGATGGTTCCAGTTTTTGGCTATTATACACAAAATATCTACAAATATTAATGCTTAAAAACATTTATGGGTCTGATTTTTTTATTTTTCTAGAGTAACTAGTGAAAGAGAATTTTCTTGAGTAAATATTAAGAAGGAGAAGAAAATCTGCCTTAGGAAAGAAAGTGTTCAATAATTCATCATTAAACACAATATTTGCTGTAGGTTTTGCTTAGATACTGTATTAATATAAGTTACTTTTAATTGCCAGTTTACCAAGAGTTTTTATTATAAAGAGATGCTGAGTTTTAGAAACAATTATTTGTACAACTATGGAGATCACCAAATAATATTTCTTTTATTTTCTTAATATAATAATTTACCTTAATGGTACCTTACTTTCTTAGGTAAATCCATTTTATGTTGCTATGTTTTCTTTTATATGCTGCCATTTCCACAAGATTTCAGCTGCTATAATAATACCAAACTCTAATGCTTCCTGTTCACTTCTGTCTGTCCAGCTTTTTGCACCTTACTTGGTCTTTACTTTCCTGTGAAATTATCAGGACACTTGCAATCCATATGCAATGATCCAGGGTAATGCATCAAGCTGATCCCTGCAAGTTTTCTTTCTTGTAGTGAGCATGGTCTTTTGCTGACTGCTCAATGACTGATGAAGTTGCTGCATCTAGGTTTACAGCTGGTCTGGCAAGAAGACTAGCAGTGTCCCCTCAGTAGGTACTGTATCTTTGTCATGACCAGTAAGGAAACACATTCTAATTTTATCTATTCAGTTTGAAGAAGGAGAATCAGAAGAATAAACTACTTCATCAATCTCAGAAATTATTTTTGATTAATATATGGCTTGGGAACAAACAGAAGCTGAAGAGAAAGGAAAAATTATAATTTTCTATGAATTCATCAGAAATGTATGAATACATAGTAATAGTCAGTCAACTTAAATCTAACCTACCATCACCCATATTTCATGAATTTAAAAAATCCTGTTTCATAAAGCTTGACATTACTCTAAAGATTATAGGTGTTTTTGTTTCAAAATGATACAAGATTTTTTAGTAAATAAGAGAAAACCATCATTTTGTTGCATCTTTGTTTCAGTAAATATAGAGAAAATGTATCCCATGAAAGAAAAAAGAAAAGCGATGCCAAAATGTGATCTGATGTGAGTCCTTGATCTCTACCTTCGTCTTCTGAGAGGTCCTGTAATTATATGTCAGATAAAAAATAAATTTCTAAAAATTGTTTTATGATTGCCCTTTCATCAAAGCATTTCTTCTTAAAGAAAATATATTCATATATATTTATTTCATATTTTTATTCAAAAATAAAAAAGTACTTTTCTGAATACGCTTTTGAATTTTCACATTGAAATATTAGAATATTCCTGTTTAAGCTGATCAAGTTTATATTTCTCAAATTTCTCATTTCCTTTTGCAGTGCTGGTGGTATGAGGACTTGCACATGCTAGGTGAATGCTTTACCTCTGCACCATATCCATGGCCTTTCGACTTTGGTTTCTTGAAACAAAGAAGACACATACTCTGTTTTTATTACACTAAATAGTAGTAGTATTGACAAACTAAATACTCATTTTACAATTGTAATATTGTAGCTTTGATAAACTAAATACTTATTTTAAAATTGTAACTTTGTCTTAAAACTCTTATCCTTAAATATTATTTGGCATGGTCTTTATTGTTTTATTAAGTGTATTAGGACATTTTAGATGTACATTCACTAGAGGAAATTTACTGGTACATGATACAACTCGATTCTTTCTTTTCTTCATCCCCCTACCCTCCCTTTAATCTTTTCTCCTCTCCTTATTTATGAAAGCTTTATTTCCATTTTTTCCTTCTTTTCTCATCATTTTTTCTTTTCCCTTACTTCCATTCACCTTCTCCCCTCTCTAGTTCCTTTTCCCATTGGAACATTTTATTCCTATCTCACAATATCTATTATTTACACTTTTGTTTTCTCACACCACAGAAACAATGTAGTATTTATATGTGTGTCCAATGTATTTCACTTAAGAGAATGGCCTCAAGGTGTTTATATTTAGCTAGAAATGCCTCAAGCTTCTCCTTCTTTATAGCAGAGTAGTACTCCATTGTATAAAAACACCATATCTTCTTCATCCATTCTTCAGTTGATGGGCATTTGGGCTATTTCCAATATTTAACTGTTACAAACTGCTGCTATAAATATGAATGTGCATATATCACTGGGATAAGATGCTTTTAATTATTTCAGGAAGATATCAACAGAAAGAATAGCTTGGTTGAATGGAACCTCTAATTTTAGTTTTTGAGGAATCTCCACACTCATTTCCACAGTGGTTGTACCAGTCTATGCTCCCACTAACAGTGAGAAGGGTTCATTTCTTTTTCCACAGCCTTGCCAGCATTGGTTGCTGGTTAACTTCTTGATAACAGCCATTCTTTCTGGGGTGAGATGGAATCTCAGCATTGTTTTAATTTGCATTTATCAAATGACCAATGATGTTGAACAGTTTTTCATGTATTTATTATTTCTGCTTCTTCATCTGAGAAATGTCTATTTCAGATGCCCATTTTTGGACTGGGTCTTTATATTTGGGGAATCTGATTTTTTTGAGTTATTTATATATTCTGTATAGTAGTCTTTTCTTTGAAGAACAACTGGTGTTACGGTTTGTATATAGATGGACCCCCCAAGCCTCATATAGTCATGGAAGTGGCTGAATCTAGCATTTGTGATTGACTCATTGTCTAGTGCTGGGATTGGCGGTGTGAGTTCTGCATCCACCTAGGGGTGGAGCCGACATACAATGTAAGGTCGAAATGGGGGCGGGTTTTCTTTTTCGCGTGGTTCGCTCTTGCGGCCACCATGAACAGCTGACCCCTTTTGCTCTGGCTGCTGCCTTGAAGTGTTGCCCCAGTGCCAAACCAACCTGCCTTGGAGCCAACTGCTTATGGACTGAAATCTCCAGAAACTGTAAGCTAAATAAACCTTTCCTTGCTTCACTTTGGGCATCAGATGTTTGTCTCAACAAGGAAAAAAAGTAACCAAGACAACTGGCAAAGATTTATTCCCACACTTTGGGTTGTCTCGATATTCTGTGGTGTCTTTTGCTGTGCAAAAATTTAATAAGTTGAGATACCACTTGTTGATTCTTTGTGATAGTTATTGTGCAGTTACAGTTTTATTCATTAAATCTTTGTCTACACTAATGTTGAAGAGTTCTACATATTCTATCTTTCAGCAGATATAGTGTTTTTGATTTAATATTTAGACCTTTGATCCACTGCAATTTTAATTTAGTGCATGGTGAAAGATATGGGTCTGGTTTTAATCAGCGGGATGTGGAAAGCCAGTTTTTCAGTAACATTTATTAAAAAGTCTATCTTTCTTCCAGTGAGGGTGTTTGCAATCCTTGTCAAAGATAAGGTGGTTAAGTATGTCTGATGTTGTTTCTACATCTTCTAGTCTGTTCCATTGATCCTTGGGTCTGTTTTTTTGCCAGTGCCATGCTTTTTCTTTTTTTATCATAGTAGCTTTGTAGTATAATTTCAACACAGATACTATGATGCCCCCTGCCTTGCATTTGTTGCCCAGAATTGCCTTTGCTATTCTGGGTCTCTTTTAGTTACAAATGAATTATCAAATCATTTTCTCTAATTCTGTGAGATATGCTGTTGAACTTTTGATTGGAATTGCATTAAATCTGTATGTCTCAATTTTGAAAGTATAGCCATTTTCTCTATTTTGTTTCTTCCTACTCAAGGTAAGGGATAGCTTTCCATTTTCTGTATCCTCCTCAATCTCCTTCTTCAGAGTACTGTAGTTTTCAATATAGAGGTATTTTACTTCTTTTGTTACATCGTTTCTTAGGTCCTTGTTTCCTTTCTTCCTTCCTTCCTTCCTTCCTTCCTTCCTTCCTTCCTCTTTTAATTTTAAAGGGAATAAAATAGCAATAAAACAAATCAAAACAATGATAAGACAGTAGGAAATCTACAATAGTTTGTATATTGCATATTTTTGTCCTCTAAATAATTGCTCAGCTTTAGGTTTGCAAGGTCAATAAAATAATACAGTTTTTCCAAATCAGTTGGTTGCTCCTGGGGTGGTAGAGGCTGTTCTCTTCTCCCCAGCTGCCTCACAGACCAGCTCACAGGTGGGAGTTTAGCTTCCATCTTGGCTCTCCCCATTGCATGCTCCAGCTGGCTCACAGGCAGGGGCTTAGCTTCCTTCCTTATTCTACATGATCCACACTCTGGTTGGCTCATAGGGCTTAACTTCTCTTTCTTTCTTTCTTTCTTTCTTTCTTTCTTTCTTTCTTTCTTTCTTTTTCTTTCTTTTTCCTTCCTTCCTTCCTTCCTTCCTTCCTTCCTTCCTTCCTTCCTTCCTCCCTTCCTTCCTTTCCTTCTTTTGTGAAAGCTGTTGTTTCCCTAACTTCTCTCTCTGTGATTTTGTTATTCATGTCTAGGAAGGCTTTCAATTTTTGAGCACTGACTTTATATCTAACTATACTATTGTATTTTGTTATTAAATCTAGAGTTTTTGAAGCCTTCTATGGAGAGTCATCTGAAAATAATGATAATTTTACTTCTCCTTTTCCTACTCTTATTCCTTTTATTTCTTTCTCTTGCCTAATTCTTCTGATTAGTGCTCACATATAATAATTCTGGCTAATATTTACAGAACTACATTGAATAAGATTGGTGACAGTGGACATCCTTTTCTTGTTCCTGATTTTAGAGTGAAAACTCTCAGTTTTTGTCCATTTAGTGTCTTGTTGGCTGTTGATTTGTCTTAGATAGCTTTTACCAGATTGAGATAAAGACCATCTATTCTGAATTTCTGAAAGTTTTTTTTTTATCATGAATGGGTGTTGGACTTTCTCAAATGCTTTTTCTGCAAGTATTGAGATGATTGTATTTTTTTTCTATTGGCTCTGTTAATATGATTCATTACATTTATTGATTTGCATATGGTGAACCATCCCTGCATCTCTTTTGGGAAGCATGCATAAGTATTTTGTTAGATTAAATTCTTTATCTAGTTTATTACTCTGGTACATGACCACAGTACTTTATAAAAGTTTCTTATGTTCTTAATTGCAAGATACTTGTCAATTTGCAGGTTTGGCTTATACAATAAGTTTTCAAGGTCAGTTTACAGATGTTGCATTTAAGGTGGATAATAATTTAGAATATATTTTTATTGCCATTTTGAGTAAATTGAATTTGACTGTATCTTACTTTTTCCTCATTGCTGAGACAAAATATCCAACACCCAAAATGAAGGAAGGAAAGGTTTGTTTCTTACAATTCTTGGAGGTTTTAGTTCATAGCCAGTTGGCTCCAAGGCAGGGTGGTGTGGCTGAGAGGTAGTCATTCATGGCAGCCCACAAGTGGCACTAGTGAACAGGGCAAAAGAGGGAGAAACATGCCTTCTTCCCTCCCTTATATTGTATGCCACTTTCACTCCTGGGCAGGAGCAACACTCACATTGCTAATCCCAGTGCTAGACAATTAACCAATCACAAATACTAGATTCAGCCACCTCCATGACTGCATGAGGCTTGGGGGCCACCTAGACACAAACCACAACATTCCATTCATGACCCTCCAAAGACTCATATACATCCTTTATGCAAAAGACATTTAGTCCATCTCTAAGAGTTGCCAAAGTCCTAACAGTTTCAGCAGTGCAGAAAAGTCCAAGTTCCAAGTCTCCTCTGAGATCTAAGGCAAACTCTTAGCTGCAAGCCCTGTACAAATGAAAACAAAGTTAAACACTTCAACATACAATGGCACAAGATAAACATTACCATTACAAAGGATACACATGGGAGACAAAGGATTGGGACCAAAGGAAGTCCAAAATCCAGCACAGCAAACATTAAATCCTGGGGTTCCACACTCAGCATCTGAAACAATCTGGTTACAAGCTCCAAAAAGCTTGAGTGACTCCACCCCAACAGCACTTCCAGGGGTTTTAGCTCCCACAGCTTCCCTCTTAGGTCCACTCTGCTCAATTCTTGCAGCTTTCCTTAGATGAACCATGCTCCTGGCTTTTTCAAACTTCTGGGGTCTCCACTGCACCTTTGGCTTCACACTCACAGCTTCAGACACTGCCCTCTCAGAGGCACACTGCCTGGCCTCCCAGACCCTTTGAAATCAAGGTGGAAGCCTTTTTAACCTCAGAACTTGTGCATTCTCCATGTGTCTAAAGCCAGTGCCATGTGGATGCTACCAAGGTCTGCTGCCAGCTGGAGCAGTAGCCAGGCTTTCTTCTCTCTTGGCTGTAGGGGTCAAGTGCCTGGATCCTTGAGCACTCTGAACCTGATTGTGAAGAACAGATTCTCTATGTTGACACCATTTTGGAACCTCATGTGGCTGCCACAGATTTGGAACCTCTTGTGGCCGCCACCATTCTAAAACCTCATGTGGCCTCTGTTGCCATTCTGGAGCATGGGACTCTCCAGCTTTCTCCCCCAGGCAAAGTTTTTCACTTTTTCAGTTTTGAGGCTGCAAAGGGTGGAGGCCTGTTGCTTCCTGGGATGCCCCTGGGTCATCTTTTTTATGTCTCTGTTCCTTCTCAGCAATCAAGGTTTTAGCTCTGTCTTTATAGTCCACAGTTTTCCGACCAAACTCACAACATTTTAAATCATCCTGCTAGGCTCTTTGCTATTGATTTGCAACATAAATATGACTAAAAGCCCCCAACAATAGCCATGCCACTGCCTCAACTTTTGACTGCCTTGAAATTTCTTTTGCTAGGTTCATCAGTCTACTGCCATTAATCTCAGTCTCAGGCAAAGTCTCCAGACATGAGCAAAATGTAGACAAACTTTCTGCTAAGTCATAACAGGCATCGTGTGGAGTCCAACAACCAATTCAGTCCTCCTTCCCAGCAGAAACCTCCTGAGCCTGGCCTAAACTGGCAGGCTCTCTATCAGCCTTCTGGTTTCCTGAGCTCTGACCAGAATCCCCCTACAGAACAGGCTAAGCTGTTCCAGCTCTATGCTTTCAGGAGACACCTCCGAACCTTTCCAAACTCTTCCAAAAAAGCCATTCCCAAAGGCTTTTGAACCACATGGTCAGGTAAGTCACAGCAATGACCCCATTCTTCTGGTACCAAATTCTGTTTTAGTTACTTTGTTCCTCATTGCTGAGATAAAATTCCCAACTCCCAAAATGAAGGAAGGAAAGGTTTATTTCTTACTGTTCTTGTAGGTTTTAGTTCATATCCAGCTGGCTCCAAGGCAAGGTGGCGTGGCTGAGGGGCAGCCATTCATGGCAGCCCACAAGCAGCAATAGTGAACAGAGCAAAAGAGGGAGAAACATGCCTTCTTCCCTCCTTTACATTGTATGCCAGCCTTGCCCCTGAGTGGGTGCAGCACTCACATTACTAATCCCAGAGCTAAACAATGAACCAATCATGGATGCTAGATTCAGCTGCCTCTATGACTGTGTGAGGCTTGGGGGCCACCTAGACACAAACCATAACAGACTAGGATTAAAATGTATGTGATTGACTCATTTCTAAAATTTTCTATGAATGATGGAAGAAGTCTGGTTAACCACTGAGTGAACTGTTTCTGTATAACTGTCCATTATTTTTATAACACTAATTCTTGTTTTTTTTTTTAAAGGATAAGTTAGAGAGAAAATAGTTCTATTTAGAAAGTGGTCTTAGCACTGCTATTTCAGAATATGGACCTTTGGTAAATCATAGATTTTTTTTTTTGTACCAAGAATGAAACTCAGGAACTTGCACTTGCCATGCAGGTATTTATGCTGCTAAGCTATATCCCTGGCCCGCTCAGATTGTTTCTTATCAGTCTAGTGTCACTGATTCAGATCTGATGAAAATTCCTTTTAGCTATTGTAATTCACTATCTAATAATTTTAATGGTTGCTATTGTAAGATTTTATCATTTTCCCTGTGTATTTTTGAATCCTCAAAAGACCACTTAGATAGGCTTTAAGGGCTTGAGCCATTTGACATTTACCTGAGAGTCATGGTAAGTATAATATTTATCTTTCCTCAATTTCAGATATTTTGGAGCTCATAGTTTTTTTAATAGAGACTAGTGCTTTTTGCTTATCTAAGCATCATTGTTTAAAATCAGCACAGTGTAATTCACTAATGATTTCTGATTCCAAATGTACACCTGGACATGTTTTTCATGCATATACACCTAAGAAACAACAGATCCAATCAGGATATGAAACATTTTTACAATCTGAGTAAGTTTATTTGTGCCCCTTGCATTTCAACTGCCAACTGAAAAGATTACCATTATTCTATTGTTCATAACCTTAATGAATTTTTCTGTTGTTTGAACCTCACATTTTTTTTGAAATTAATACATATTTACTCTTTAGTGTGTTTTTTATTGCATCTATAAGATACATTCGAGTCATTGTGTATTGCAGAAAGTTATGTATTTTGCTTTGCAGAACCCCATTGAGTAAAACTACCACCATCTGTGTATGCATTCCATTTTTGGAAGATAAAGGTTTTTATTTTGTAGCTTATAGAAAATTATGAATAAAAATTCTCTAAATATTACTTATACAGTCCTTCCAAACCATACACAGCCACATTTTTCTGTAAGTACCTATGAACAGAATTGCTGTGAAGTGGGTAGGTATAAATTTACCTATGCTAGATACTGTATAATAGTTAATGTACTATTTAAACATCTCAACAGTAAGCTGGGCATAATGTCAAATGCCTATAATCCCAGCACTGTGGGAGGCTAAGACAGGTGGATCTCAAGTTGAGCTCTGAATTGGTGACTCAGCAACTTATTAAGGCCCTGTCTCAAAATAAAAAGGGCTGAGGACATAACTTAGTGTGAAGACCATGGGGTCAATCCATAGTACCAAAAAAAAAATTGCACCAATGATGAATGAGGCTTTTAATTTGACATTTTCATCAATGATTGCCAATCCTTCTAATTTTGAACATCTTAATATGTATCTAGTAATATCAAAGCTATGGCTTTAAACTGCATATCCTTTATGACTAATACTGTTGAACATCAAACAGTGGTGTTATGACCAAATAGCTATTTTTGTAAGCAACATTTTGCTTATTTTTCAATTATTATTGTGTATTGTTGTACATTGTGTAGTATTTTCTGACAATGAGTCTTTTAATCAATTATATGGTTTCTAAATATTTTTTTCTTTACCTTTTGAAGAGCATCTCTTAATTTGGATGAAAAACATTTTTTCTTTTTCATATTTGGGTCTCACTTCTAGTATCAAGTCTTATGTTTTCTTTTAATGGTAAATACTGTAATTTTAAAATCTACATTTAGATCCATTATCAGTTTTACTTTCAGCTAATGTAACACAGAAAATAAGGATGAAAATACAATTTATGTTGTATCTTATTATTCCGCCAACATTGAAAAGATGTTTTCTCCAATAGTCTTGTATAGCTTATTCAAAGTAAAGTGAACTTGATGAGTCAGTGTATTTTTACACTCTATTTTGGCAAGAAACATTTTTCTGTCTTCATATGAATATGAGATTGTAACTTCAAAATAAATTTTAAAGTCAATGCATTTTAGTTTTTCAATTTTATTCTTTTTCAGTTGTGTTAGCTCTTTTCATTTCTCCACATTGCCCTATGAATATTAGAATTAGTTTACCAATTTTTACAAAATCAAAACCTAAAAAGCCCTGTCAAGTTTTTCTTGATATTATACTGTAGCTATAGATCATCTCCCATGGAGAGCTGATATTTTAATATTCAGCCTTCCAATTCATTGACATGATACATTTCTCCATGTATTTAGAATGCCTTCATTCTCTCAGTAAAATTTTATTGTATTTACTATTTAGATATCCACATTCTTCTAAATTGATGTGTATTTCTCATTTTTAGTAGCTTTATTAGGCTTCATTTCATAACATTCATCATTCAAATGTATAGATACAATTCTGTGAGTTGATTTTATACTGTCTTGCTAATATTCTTAAGCATGAAAGTCTTTAATTTTAATGAAGCATTCATATCAAAGAAATCATTGACAAATCCAAGATCATTGAGATGTACATATGTTTTCCTTTGGGAGCTTCTTTGCTTTAAATCTTGTTTTGAATATTTGATTGACTTAATTTTCATATTTGGTATGAGGTAAGGGCCCAACCTCACTCTTTTATGTGTGGATATCTATTTTTTTCCAAAACATTTAAAAATAATATTATGCATATTAATAGTAAATGCTATATTTTTACAGATAAAAAGTCTATGACCTTCATAATGGTGAGAAAAGCAATTATTTTCTATAATGGGAAATTGCTATGCTAATCTCTGATACAGATTGAAAATAACATTGTATCACTTTCTCCACATAGAATAAATCTACTTCTAAAAATATTGTCTATTATTGTTGATTCATTTAAAAATATACACTTTAAGTTAGAAATCATAAATGTTAGAGATCATAAATCATAAATTTATGTGACATATTCATTTCAGAATCCTGTAAGTTTTGTGATGTCATTTTTGCATAAAATTTGTAATGCCTTAAAAATGTTCATGTTGTTGAACATAAATTTTAATATTTAGTTTTATACTTCTGATTCTTTTAACTCATCAAAATGCTTCATGAGAGTAAAATAAATTCCCCCAGAGTTTTCCAAGATATTTTAGGATGTGTAAAGGATTCCCCCCATCCCACTGGAGAGTCAGAGAGTCACATGTGTCCAAAAGTAAGAAACTCCACTTTGATTTTTGTCTGAAGCACAGGATTCACAAGATTTCTGTTAATTCTGAAGATAGAAAACTATTATTTCTTCCTTCAGCCTTATTATTTTGAATAGCCCCCTGCTGCTGCATGATTACCCGCCACAGTCAAATGCTTTGTTCTATCTAATTTTAAATTATTCAACTTCTAAAGGATGGTTATGTACTGAAGAAGAATGAATTGCTTTATTTCCTAATCTGTATCAATCAAATTATACGAACTCAATCATGGTTCTTTGTATGAAGACTAGATTTCATATAAAAAAAAGGATTTAAAAAACATTTAATTGGTAACATTTAGAGATAAAAGTTAAAGGAAAAAAAAAAACAGCCTTTCCCACTGCAAAGCAATGTAATGCTAAGTAGAACATGGAGAACTCGGAAAAGACTCAGAGGCCAGCCATTAACAAAGCATCTATCTGGAATGGCTTAGCTATCCACATACTGACAGAGTGTGTCTGGGCCAAAATGCTCTGTGAGGTCTCTTGCTGCTCAGATGGGCCATGAGTCTCTAAATCCATGCTGGAAAATGAGATTGAGTGAAACTGTGTAATAACCTGAATTCCATTATACCTCCATTTGAACCTGGCACCTGTCCCCTCAACAGGCACACCGTGGTCACTTCTTTAACCTTGTCGTAACCCAGCCACACGTTTTATGCGTTTGCTCTTTTGCACTCTGCAGAAAGTGACGGAAGGATTTTTACTAGTCAGTAATAAAAATGCATGTGGAAACTAGGACTTGTGGAACAACTTCCCAGAAACTAGGCTTACTCCTCAGGAAGAAGAAAAATAAAACGTGTCTCAGTGTATGGGAAACAAAATACTTCTCTGTCCCACTACAGGTTCACAGCTGAGATCCCTTTAACAAAAACAAATTAACATGATAAAATCATATAAATTTATTTTATGTAAGTGTAATGTGACATGAGAGCCTTTGGAAACGTAGACTCAGAAGAAAAGAAAAGCCATGTATTTCTATGCTTTAGATAAAGAATGGGGGCAGTCATAGGGAAGTATAGGCGCACAGTGTCTGTTCTAAGGTAATAGATCAGGTGGTGTACTTAGGAAGACCTACTAGTTCCAGTTTTACTTTGTGACTGTTTTTGACCCCTTTATTCCAAGTATAGAAAGTGCACTTCTTACATGAGGAATGTATGAGCTGTTTGAGGAAAGGTCAGAAATTCATTTTATATTTTGTGATCTGTTTCAAGGGATAAGGGCAGAGCAAAAGTCAGTGAGACCATCTTGCTTCTGTTGATTTCTTACATGCCACACTGTCATAGTTTGGAGTAACAAGTTCAAACTGGAGTATCAGTAATAGTAGCCAGCTAATTTTGTGCACACTGAGACCACATAGCTCTAGGTTACCTAATGCTCTTACCCAACCCCCTACACCCCGCTTATGTAGGTTACTGCAGGAAGCAACTCAAGATGCTGATCCAGATGCTGATCAGCTACACTAGTTCAGTTGACTCTTAGAGAAATAAACTAACACATAACAAAGTGTTAAGTAGTGATTGCTCAAGATTGGGACAGAGAGATAAGGGTGCATGAATGGAGGCTATTTTGGGTGAGTATATACTATATTCAGGTATTAAAATATCACATGTAACTCATGCAATGTGTCATTGGTGCCGGTCAATCAAAAATTTAAACATTTAGGATTAATAGTATTCATATGAATATTATATATGAAGAGAGAGCTATGTGGTCTCAGCGTGCACAAAATTAGCTGTACCTAGAAGTAGACTAGGTGCATAAGGTGATACAAGATATTTAGCCTATAGATATAGGTGTATTATTTTATGTACTAGCATCTAAGCTTACCTTCTTGTTAATGTTTACAAAATATTTAAGTGTTGAACTATTCTTCATCATGGTTTTGATTTGCATTTTCACGCCTGCATGTATGATAAAGTATTTTTAAAACATTTTAGCCATTAAGATTTTTTCTGTAACTTGCCTGTTGGTAGTTACTATTTGCTAATTTCCATCATGTCATGTTTCTTATTATTGATTTGTGGTATTATTTATACATTCTAAATATAAATTCTTTTCTCCTAAATTTCTTGCAAATGTTTGCCTTTGACTGTAGCTAGATTTCTCGTTTTTGATGGAATGTCCTGATAAACAAAAATATTTTATTTTATTATTTTTTGGTACCAGGAATCAAACTCAGGATTTTCCACTTGCCAAGAAGGCTGTGCCACTGAGCTATATCCCTGGCAAATATTTCATTTTGATGTAGCTGAATTAACATTTTTATTTGTAACTTACATCTTGATCTAGAATAAATATTTTAATCCGAGGGAAACATTTTCTTCTAAATTTTAAAATATTACTTTTCTTATGTGGGACAATAATGCAATAACATTTTGTGTGTGATCTGAATTAGAAAACTTTTTGTGTGTGTTTATGGTTTTGGTCTTATGGTTTAGAGAATTATTGAAGAGCCTGTGTTTTTTCTCCTTATTCACAATAATGACTCCTTTATAAGTCACATTTTCATATATATGTGAGGTAGTCTCTGAGTTCATTATTTTCTGTGATTGTTTTATTTTTCAGCCTCTTAAAATATCACATTGCCTTTATCAACTGATTTCCATTTAGTAAGTCTTAACATTTTTTCTTCTTCTTCTCTATTCTTATGAATGTCTTCAACATGTGGGAATGTCCAATTCTACATACCTTTTAAATAACTCTTTAAAATTTTATGAAAAATCCTAGAAGTTTGTCTAGAGCTTCAGGAATTTGTCTATCAACTAGGTGAAAATTGTCTTATGCATGTATTTAATTAGCTTACTGTAAACTAATAAGACTTTTCTCATTCTTTATTTTGTTGTTATCAGGATGACTATAATTTTAGGATTATATTTTAGACAGTGTCTAGTATATAAATG
>RJWT010022533.1:0-17147 GCA_004365215.1 Cuniculus paca | reverse complement strand
GCTGCTCTTGCAGTGAAACCTCTTTGCCTCGCCATTCAAGCCCCTTGTTGGTTGGATGTGCAGGAATCATTTCCCACTAGTTTCTCTGACCAGACCAGCCCTCCTGCCCTTCAGCCACAAGCTTCCCATGCAGATGACAGCTGTTTACCACCTTACTTTCACTCTGCACCCACCCCACAGAACACAGCCCCGCTCCGACTGTTCTCACATCTTGCCCCTCCCCAAGCCCAGTTTCCACATCATAGAAGCCCCACCTCCCTCCCCTCCCATCTCTCTGCCCCCTCATGCTTAGATGGCCTATCCTGCAATCTAGACATCTGTGAACATGCCTCACCTGTTGTGCGGGACACAAAGAGATCCTTGAAGGCAGGGACCATGCTGGCCGACTCAGCTCCCAATCTGAGCACAGGCCCAGGCCAGTGGAGGGCACCGAGGCGTCTGTTGGATGGACACCTTTTGGGCACTGGGCTCACAGGCACCCACATGCCTGCACTCAGATGCAAGCAGGTATAGTCAGATCTCTGCCACAGCACTGGATCTGTGGTGTAAAGGTGAGCAGTGCTGGGCGCCAGGGCATGGATTGGCTCCAGGTCTGTTCCTTGTGCCCTCAGTCAGAGGCCCAGGCCGAAGGCCGTCTGGATCAAGCTCTGTATGTGATGATCTGCCAGAGCATAAGTGACGTGAGCAGAGCAGAGCCAGTCCACTTACGGCCTCTGCTCTGGTCGTACCCATGAGCCTCCACTGGTCCGAGCAAGTCTCACAGTCAAGCCTCGTTTCCGTGGGGCAGGGAGGGGTACCCCACCTACAGCAGGGAAGGGTTGCACAGGTGCAGAACAAAGGGCAGCTCTGCTACGGGAAGCAAGTGGAGAACTGGGGATGCATTCCAGTCAATTCTCATCTTCTGTCCTGCTTGCAGACACACAGGCTTCGTCCCCATCCTCTGAGGGGACACATGACCATGGGCAGGTGCCTTAACCTCTCTGTGCTTAGGTTTCTCAGCAGGAAAAATGGGAATAATAGTAATGCTTTTCAGAGGATTGCATGAGTTTAACAGACTTAGCACATGAACAGTGCTCAAATACTTCATGGTAGATCTTGAGCACCGGATAAAAGTGAGCTGCTACTACCTGTCTTATCACCACCAATACCACCACCTCATCATCGTTGTCGTCACCCAGCCCAGCATGCAGTGATAGATCTCAACACCTCCATCCCCAGGTGCACTAGCACAGAGTGTAGACAAGTATACATACACACACACACACACACACACACACACACACCGGGGTGACTGACTAGCAGCCACTGGCTGAGTCTACCTGTGGATAGATTTTGTTTGACCCTAGGAAATTTTCAAACTGGAGACATTTCACATAAAAATCAGAATTTCTTGAGCTGTCTTCCCAAGCAGGAAATAGAGAACTGGTAACATCTCGCAGAGGTGGCGGGGGGTGGTTCCGGTGGAAGCAGGGAGAAGCCAGTGTCCCAGAGCTGTCTGAAAGGCTGGATGACTGAGAAGCAGCAATCGGAGAGGGCGGGAGCAAAAGTGTCCCGGGGAAGGGGGCGGGGACTCGAGGGCTTCAGGAGGACCCGAAGCCCTGGGAACTGGACTTAGCAATAGGAAGGGACAGTTTGGGTGGGGAGGGAGGATATGCAGGGTAGGCAATTAATAAAGAAGCAGAGAAAGTGAACGCAGTAAATTATTCCAAGAAGACTGGGTAAGAGGACAGAAAAGAATGCGCTAGGGACGGGGCCTGCCATTTAAAAGGGGCTCTTAAAACAGGAGAATGTTCAGTGTATTTAAATAGTGATGAGAAAGATCCAGTAGGCAGAGAAGTTCAGAACATAGGAAAGACAGGCCATCATGCCCCTTGTTGGGGATGAGAATAAGCCAAGCTCAGTGGAGGTCTTTACCTTACAAAGGATCAGAGACGCCTGCTGCACTCTGACCAGAGAAGGGGCCACCTAGTTAGTTGGTGGCCAGGATGAGCTGGGGTTCATTCATTCATTAACTCGCCCCATGGGTATTTACTGAGCATGGACTGTTTACCAGGCATAATTCTAACAAACAAAACAGACCGGTCACTGCTTCCACTCAGGCCCAGGAGAGAGACAATAAACACATTAAGGAAATAGTTGTATCATTTCTAGAAGGCTAGACGCACTGTGAGCAAAACGAAAGGAGGATGGAGAGCACTGTCAGTGTGGGCTGCAGTGTGCGCCCGTGGTCAGGGTGGCTCATGGAGAAGTTGGCATTCGCCAAAGACCAGAGGCAGTGAGGGAGCCCTGCGCGGGGTACGAGGAGAGAGCGTCTGCAAGCAGACCAAAGAGCAGTGCAAAGGGCCTAGGGCAGCCCCCACCACCAGTGCTAGGGGAACATGGAGGAGGTGACAGGTTGGAGCAGAGTGAGCCAGGGGAGGGCAAGGAGACAAAATTACAGGAGCCACTGGGCCTACATTGAATAGAACTCTTCAGTTTCACCTCTGAGGGAAATGAGGAGCCGCTGGTGGGTTCTGAGCAGGGAGATGGCACAGCCTGATTTATGTCCTAACAGGGTCACTCTGGCTGCTGTTGAGAAAGACAGGGCTGGAGCATGGTGGGGTGGGGGACTAGGAGCCCAGGTCAGGGCTGTTTCTATCATCCAGAGAGGTGACGAATTCCTGGTGCAGCTTGAGGGCAGAGCCATCACGATTTACAGGTGACTTAGTGAAGAATGAAAGGAGAGAAGTGATGGATGCCAGGAAGGGGCTGCCCTGGCCACTGGAGCTGAAGTTGCCATTTATCAAGCTGGGCATGACTGAGGGTGACAGAGATCTGGGGGAGATGAAAAGGAAGCATTCATTGCCAGCAGGTGACGTTTGAGGGATGTGTTAAACATCCATGCAGAGGTGCCAAATGAGTAGTCGGTTGGGTATCTAAGTCCCAAATCGGGGAACTGTTCAGGCTGGAGATGCAGATCTGGGAGTCGTTGTGTGCACGGTTAGGAAAGCTGTGAGCCTGGGTGAGACCATCAGGGGTGTGAGAGGAGACAGAGGAGATGGGGCCCTGTGGCCCTTAGTGGCGGGCAGCTGAGAGCAGAAGATGAGACCAGCCAAGTAGACCCAGCAGGAAGTCGAGGTGGGGAGGTGGAAGCCAGGTGGAGCCGTCCTAGAGGCCCAGAGAGTGTGATCGCCGGCTTGGATGCTGCTGGTAAGACAGGAGCTGGACGTCATCCCCGTATCTAACAACAGGATGGAGGTGGCAGCTTTGACCTCAGCAACTCAGAGGCTGCCGAGCCTGGGGTGAGCCTCTGAATATGGCAGGACCCTCCCTCCACATTAAATAAGATGCATTTGTATTCTGCATGTGGGAGATGGGACGGGGAGGGGCGTTCCATCCACAGCACAGAGGATGAAAAGGTCAGTCGTAGGGTATCCAAGTGGACCCCAGGCCTGTCCCCCCACCGTGCCTCCCAGACCCCCTGCTGGGGCCCTGGGTTCCATTGTCCCTCTAGCCCCTGTTCTCCTCTTACCAGGTGAGCTCACCTCACCCAAGAAGCCAAAGAACCTCGCTGAGCCACAGCCCAGTGATATGGACAGTGACGCCACCTCACCCCTGTCCCCTGAATGGACCTCTGTGAGGTTCGGCCCTGGGGAGGACACCGTTGGGAAGGATGTGCTGGCTGTGTGTGTCCTGGTCGACTGCGAGGACAGCAGGTATGGCCAGGCTGCTGTGGGACTGGGGCGGCATTTGGGATCTGGTCGCTCTCCACCTCTCTGGGCCTCTCTCCTCATCTGTCGAATGGGACCTGCGAGGATCAGAGAATGAATGTATGTATGCCCAGCCCACCATGAGCGCTGCAAGAATTAGTGATGGCTGTTTTCTCAGGGAAGGGAGAGGCCCTGGCCCCACTATCTTCTCCCAGGGATGATCGTCATGTAGGCTGCAGCGAGGAATGCGGCAGGTGTCATCTGTCCCAGAAGGGGATCCAGGGGCCCTCCCACTGTGAGACGGTGATGCAGCATGGCAGTGAGGAGGCCAGGATGGGCAGGGAAGAACATGGGGTAGGGAGGCAGGAAGTCCAGAGCCTCGAGGATTGTTTCTCCCAGTGCTGGCCCCACCACCTGCATCAGACCCCATTTATTAGAAGTGCAAGTTCCAGGGCTCCCTCGGACACACTGCTTCAATCAACAGCAGGAGGCCAGTCAACAGCAAGTACTGATGACTGAGTAATTCCCCAACTGAGGGCACTCAGCAGAGACCAGCGCTAGACAAAGTTCTTGCTCTTGCTCATGTTTCATTAAGTTGAGTAGACAGCTAGTGAGCAAAGAAGCATTTAACAAGAAAAATATCATATCATATCAGGCAGAGGGAGTAAAGCTCTGTTATAAAGAGTGACAGGTCAGCTACCTTAGACTGGCCATGAAAGGATCTATGTCAGTTATCAATTCCCACAATAATGCAGAGTAACAAACCAGCACCAGAGAGAATGAGTGAAGCCATCTAGCAGGCCCTGTGTGGCTCAGTGGGCAGTGCGGGTTGTGGTGGACTCACCTGAGTTCTGCTTCCAGACCTTGGCTGGCTGTCAGCTGGGGCAACAGAGAGCCACTGGGCCAGGGGTCTCATCCTCCATCCAGCAGCCTGAAACTGTTCAACAGGGGACCTGCAACTCACTTTTCTGCTGCTCAAATTCCTGCCAATTACTTACAGCCATATTAAATACTCCAGAATGTCTCTCCTACCCCCTACTCATTCTTCAATTCAAGATCTGATAGGAGGAAGATCCTGGCAAACACCAATGAACGACTTGTACAAAGGCTGGTCTCACTTGTCCCCATCCCTGGGGATGGCTCCCAAATAAGGACACACTTGGTCCTAAAACTTCAGGTCCTGAGATGCAGCATCAGATCCAAGCTGCATCCATCTGCTTGGGCTGCCATAACGAAGTACCTAGACTGGAGGCATAAACAACGGACATTTATTTCCGCACAGTTCTGAAGGCTGGTGGTTCCCATGGAGGGCCACAAGGGAAGGGTTTTCTCTGGTCTCTCTCCTTGGCTTGTACATGGCCATCTTCCTGTTTTCCTTCTATTTATGTCTGTGTCCAAATTTTCTCTTTTTATTAGTCAGCTTTCCCATTGTTGGGACATAATACCTGACACTAACAATTTAAAGGAGAAATTTCATTTGGCTCATGGTTCAGGGAATTAAGTCCATGGTAGGCTGGCTCTAAGGCAGAAACATCATGGTGAAGGCACATTGGAGGAAAACTGCTCACCTCATGGCACCAGGAAGCAGAGAGAGAAGGGAGGAGCTAGGGAGGGAGACATACCTTCACCTTCCAAGCTCACACCCCCAGTGACCCAGCTCTTCCAACCAGGTCCTACCTACCAATGGCACTTTCAGCTACGAACTCATCAATGAAGCCATCCACTGATGAGTACAGTGGCCCCATGATCCAACTGCCTTTCAAAGATCCCACCTCTGAACCCAGGAGACTTTGGGGAATACTGAACCGTAATACTCCTCTTATAAGGACATCAGTCACAGAGAATGAGGTCCTACCCTAATGACCTCACTTTTATTTAATTACCTCTTTACTGACCCTATCTCTAAATGCAGTCACATTCTGAAATACTGGGGCTTAGACCCCAACATATGAACTTGGGGGACATACTTCAGCCTGTAACAAAGTCCAAGGCTGGAGCCTAAGCAGAGAGAAACTGAACTTCTGCCTTGCCCCCCGAGCCTAGGTTCCACAGAAGGCAGTAATGGGGCAGATGCAGGATAGGGGGCACTAGCTGGCTCACCACCCTTCCTTCCTCTTCCAGCACCGATGCAGAGTCTGACTATGGTGACGAGGGCCCCAGCACCAAGCACTGTGAAGAGAGACCTCAGCAACCAGAATTCTTGCCTCTACCAAAGCCCCTCTTCCGGCACAGCTCCCTGAGGGAGCCCCTGACGAGGGCAGCCTCTCCACAGGGCCCTGAGAAGCCACATGCTGGGCATGGTGAGCAGGGGGTTCACTATGCTTCTTTCTGGACAGTCGGATGCCGCAGAGACTCTCATGACCAGATTTTCCTCATGGGGGCTTGGATGAAGGGTGGGATAGCCTTCAGGCTCAGAGGTCCCAATAGAAGTGCATGTGAGGGCTGTGGACCCAGGGCTGGCACCCTTCCCATGAGAAGCTTTGGAGTTCTGAGTGAGAAGACCTCAGAGGGGCCTGGCCAGCTGTTGGCCGGTAGAGATAAGCAGGCCCAGTCCCTCCGGCCTGGAGCAGCCTCCCTCCGGCCTCCTTCCTGGGTATCCCATCAGGGACCCTTTCAGCACCCCGGAGAAGGGACATGGGCCTGATCAACTGTCTCCTGGGACCAAGGGGCACACGAGGTTCACGGGATGCACCCAAACTTCACCTACACTTTCAGTGAGTTCCTGTACTTTTCCTACACGCAGCCCCATTCCATCCCAGGTAGGTCCTGCGAGGTAGTAGCATGGAGCCTCTTTTGCAAGAGCAAACAGACTGTGCTTTCCTGAGCTGTCAGCCAGTGAACGGTGCAGCCTGGAGCCGGCAACATCACCCGCTAAGCTGTAGCCTACTTAGAATGCGCTGTCTCTAACAAGCCAGCTTGTCTTAGAGAAGGTGGTCTGGAATTGAGTGTTTTCATTCTGTCAACAGCCCTTGTGACCAAATCATCTGATTCTGGAAGGACCTGGGCAGGGACAGGCTGATAGAGTTTTAACCACTTTTAGTACCACCTTGGCGTCCCTGTGCAATCTGGAACTCACCTTGTCCTGCACTGCTCTCTGGTGGCCAAGAGCAGAATCCCCCCCAACCCCCCACCAGTCCTTCACCAGTAATGGTTTCTTGGTAATACCAGAGCAGGGGCTGGAAAGACCTCATAAAATATTTTTAAGTCCAGGAAATTCTGAATTTATCTTCCATGTGGGATTTTTTTAAAGAAAAGGGCAAGTTGTTATAAAACACATTTTTAAGTACTCCCTTTAGGGCTCTCCAGAAAGGCTCAGCACAGGTCGTGAATACGGTACTTACTGGCCTTGCCTCTGGTTACTGTAACTCATGGTACTTAGCCTCCCATCTCTCTGGGCTCCAGTGGCCCCGTTCACTGTATGAAGCTTGCCTGTCTCTCATCCTTTTCCCGTTTCTCCTCTCTGCTCAGCCACTATGCGATGTTCCACAACTTACAAGGGGAAGATCTAAAACAAAACGATATGTCTGTATGTATAAAAAAACGAAGTCTCAGAATGGAGGTTAGCAAAGCCAGTTCTGGAGTGGTAGACTCCAGAGAAGCAGACCCTAGTTCTAGACAGTGAGTGTTAAAACGTGAATCTCTCATTGTTCCAAAGGAAAAAAAAATATGTATTCAGTAGGTCTCTGAGGACATACGACTTTTCTTAGGTCTATAGAAATTTTGCAGCTTGTGTGTCAAGTAGATAGATGATGCTGAGGGATGTATTAGATCATGTCTTAAACAACATCTCCCCAGAAAACCCAGCCATCCTTTCCCGGAGGCTGTTTCTTACAGCACTCCCTTGGCAGCAGGTACAGGCCCGACAGCAAGTCATGATTCAGTGAGTCGTGGGCTTGGGCTGCACAAACTAAGGCAGCCAAGACAAACCGTTTGGTTTCTGACAGTCTGATTAATTCTAAAGTAAAATACAGAGCAGGTAAAGAAGTGGGTAGACTGTGCGACTTCCAAACAATCCTTTGTTGATTTCTTTCAATTGGGGTTTTGCTCATTGATGAGCCACACTGTAAGGTTAAAATCTCTGACAGAGGTTAAAGTGCTGGGTGTGGTGAGCCCATTGATCTCCCAAATAATGCAGGGTTGACATCATGAGTGGATATCATTGAGCTTCCTTAGCCATGATTCTCACCTGGAGTAACATCTCAGAGGTGGGTTTAGAGAAGGCCAGACCAGGGCATGGCCAGACCTGATTTGTGCATCTGTGCTCCTAGCAGCATATCCATGATGACTCAAAGGAGGAAACAGACCAAATGCCGTCAAGAGATGCAGTCAAGAGATGAATGGGTAAACAAAAAATGACAAATACATTCAAAAGAATGTTATTCAGCCTTCAAAAGGAATGACATGCTGATACATGATACAATACAGATGAACTCTGCGGACGTGTGCAGTGATAATGTGTGAAGCCAGTCATAAAGAGACTTGTAGCAGGTGCCCAGGGTAGTCAAATTCACAGATAATGGAAATAAACAGTGGCCACCAGGGCTGGAGGGAGAAGGGAATGGGTGGGGGCGGGGGGGGGGTCACTGCTAATGAGGAGAGAGCTTCGGTTTGGAATTGGGGAAAGCTCTGGAGATGGGTAGTAGCCATGGCTATGCAACGAAGTAAGCTAATTAATGTGGTTTAATTCCATGGTTTCAAGATTTGCAAAGTTTCAGGGTAGATGAACATGTGGGAAGGGTGGCATGCTAAAATCTCTGAAACCATGAGCCAAAAAAATCTTTCCTCTGTATGAGTTCTTTATCTTGGGCATTTTGTCATGGTGATGGAAAGTTATCACACAGATGTTTTAGGGAGGGTGCCCTACGGCTTGCATAACTTGAGGGTATGTGTCACACCCTTGTCATGGGCACGCTGTGTGTTATAGAAATTTGAGGACTCCATGCCTCTCCCGTCTCTTGCTCTATGTACTTCTTTTTGGTTGTTCCCAAATAGTAGCTTTTCATAAAACACTGATAAATGTTTAAGACGTGGCTTACTGGTACTTTTTATGTTATGTGCGTTTTCCCACCATTTGACAAGGGATTTCCTGGACTGCCTCAGTACCTCAGGGAACCTCTAACATCCTCAAATTTCTATAATGCACAGTGTGCCCATGACGAGGGTGTGACACATACCCTCAAATTATGCAAGCCATAGGGCACCCTCCCTAAAACATCTGTGTGATAACTTTCCACCACCATGACAAAATGCCCAAGATAAAGAACTCATACAGAGGAAAGATTTTTTTTGGCTCATAGTTTCAGAGATTTCAGTCCATGGTCACTTGACCCTATTGCCTTTGGGCCTGGAGAGCGCATCGTAGTGGAAGCACACAGTGAAGGAAATTGCTCAGCTCTTGGCAGCCAGGAAGCAAGAAGAAAAAGAGGAAGGAACCAGGGTCTTAATATCCCCTTAAAAGCAATACCCTCCCTTCCTTCTCCTCCATCCCATCTCCTAAACGTCCTTCCACCACCTCCCAAAAGCACCACTGGCAGGCCACCAAATCTTTAAGATGTGGGCCTTTGGGGACTGTTTAAAATCCAGACCATAAGCCAATCCAGTTCAGGGTTCTTTTAAATCTTCCTTAAAAGGTGTATTCCAGGGTCCTCACAGAGACTCCAAGTCCTCGAGTGTCCATTGGGTGTGAGCAGCCCAGATTCCCCAGTGCAGATGGGCATGTCCCACAGTTCGGGAATTGCAGAAGGGCAACTTCCCCGAGGATCTGCTGGAGTGAATTAATTGTGATGCGTGTGGCCAAGCAACTAACTGGACGCATCTAATGCATTGGATTCTTGAACCAAAACCAATTAGATTTAGTAGGGCAATCTGCCCCCAAATTATTCTGGCATGGGAGAATTGGTACTTATCCATTTTTTTCTGGCAATAATTCGACAACAGGATGGCCCAATGGCATATGGAGGACACCACTAGTTTGTAAAAATAAAGTGAGATCATCAGCACCATATGGCAAAATTCTTACCCTCTTTCTCCTTGAGCAGCAGGTCATGCACTGAGCTCTCCTAAAGTGCTTCTTTAAAGTAAATACCAAATAAATAAACACACATAAAGCATAAGCTGAATGAAAGGAACCAGCCTAGCTTTATGCTGCTCAGAATTCTAGATGAAATCTCTACTACTCATCCTGTTGCTCCTGTTGTGGTAAAAACATGTGCATGTGTACCCCATAAACACCAGTGATGGAAAATTTTTCGTGAATTGTAGCCACTTTCAATAGGTTCCATTCCATGAAGTTAACAGTGGAGCAATCAGAGCTATAAGAACTCTTATTACATTTCTGGGAGTGATTTCTTCATTAGGTGTCACGAGGAAGTAAGTGGCCATGCTTAAGGCCTGCCTGTTCCTCATGGGAAACTCCTCGCCTGGAAAACCAAGTGGTAGGCCTTGGTGGACAGCTCATCTGGCAGCAGGAAGGTGGGGAACTGCTCTGCACCCATCTGCACTGGCTCCTCCTAGACCCTTGAACTTGAGAGCAGAGCTGTAGGACTGGAAACTCACAAGCCAGATACAAAGCTCCCCCACTGGGCAAAAGGAGGAGGGAAGGCGAGGATCTAAGGAACCAGGATCTCCTTCTAAGAAAAGAAAGCTCCAGGGCATGAAGCGGAGCATCTAGGACTGGAGGAGTAGGGATGCACACTGGCCCTGCCCAGATTCAGGGAGCTCTGTGTCCCACCTTCCCTGTCCCGTCTCCCTCTCCCAGATCGTCCACACACCTTATGAGTGCCTGGATGTGCAGTGTGATGCCCATTCTTTCTTTCAGGCTGTGATGGAAACACAGGGCCTGGGATGGAATCTGAGGATGCTGCCTGCCAGTGGGGTGCATTTGGGTCCCACCGTCCACTCTCATGCTCCAAGGGCCAAAATCCATTTTCTCCCGCACGCAGTATTCATTTTGCTAAGCTAATTTTCAAGGCATAGCTGGGCAGAGGGCTGTCGGTGGGAGTTACACAATGTCCTACAAATGCATTTCTAATGGACCAGGCCACAAGGAGGGGGCTGGCAGTGGACTGTCCACTAGTTCAGTTAAAACCAGTTTCCAAGGTTTGGGGGGTCCTGGGAGGGGGAAGGGAAGGCAGAGGATAACTTTGTGCAATTTCCTGGCTATAATTAGAACAGTTCCAGTTTTTTATCTATTACATGTATTGCTGTAAGGCTTCAGCTTAAAAGAATGGTTTAGATACAAATGAATGAGTGAATAGATGCATGAATATTGTCTTAGTCACTTTCTCATCGATGGCACAGAATACCTGACACCCATAATTTAAGAGGAGATCCTTATTTTGGCTCACGGATTCAGAAGTTCAGTCCATGGTTCGCAGGCCCAAATGCAGACATGACGTGGTAGAAGAGCCTAGTGCAGGGGAAAGCTATTCATATAGTGATCAGGAAGCAGAGAGACAAAGGAGAGACAGAGGAAGGAGATATACCCTACCAGGCCACACTCCCAAGTGACCACCTCTTCTGACCAGGCCCCATCTCTTAACAGCACATTCAGCTATGAATGAATCAGTGGATTAATCTGTTTATGAGTGCAGCATCCCCATGATCCAATCAACTTCCAAAAGTCCTGCCTCTGAACACATGAGGCTTTGGGGGCACATTCTAGATGGAAACCCTAGCACATGCACAGACGCGCATGCAGACATGTTTGTGTCTACGTGTTTGTATACACACCTGCACGCATGAGGGGCCTATTTATGATCAGTGACTTAGAATGCTAGCTACGTTATTGAAGGTATTTTCTAACAGAGGGCAGTACCTGTACCAAGCAAGTTCTCAGTAGGCATCTGATGAATAATGAATGAAAAACGGGGGGAGGGGAAGAAACTGTGGTGAGAGAAGGAAAGGGCTCAGCCATTAGTGATCATTCGACTGCTTACTTTTGGTAAATGGGTTTTGCAGGGGGGAAATCTCTCTTTATTCTACAAGTTTGAAGAACTCCTACTCCTTCCCTATCTTCCCTACCCCTCTGTTTTTTCCATCACAGCTCTGCAACGGGCCAACAGCTTCCAGACTCCAAGCAAACCCCAGAACTGGAGAAAATTCCCCTCAAGTGAGTCACGCGCTCTCTGCGAGGGGGTGGGGCGGGCGGGCAGGCGTTCTCCGCTTCATTCTCCGCTCTTCTCATTCCTTACATGGTGTCTTCTCTAACCGGCCTCTAGCATGTGAGGGACAAGAGGAAAAAAAGGAGGTTGACTTGATTTCTGCTGCTGACTCCAGGAAACAGTCACCAGTGAGCTTGGGACCTTCTATCCCCCTCCGCCCCCTATTCTGGGGTCGTGGAGCCCTAAGGTTCTACACGGTCACTGATGGAAGGGGACCTGGCCAACATAAGAAACTTAAAGGAGGAAACTGAGGATCGGGGACTGTACCTGATTGGATTCTGGACAAAGGAGTTGGGCTGGGGAGTGGCTGGGGTGTCCGCTCTTTGGATCCTGCAGTTGGAGGCAATACATTGCAGGAAGAGAGAGACAGACAGACTCACTCACCGACTTATCCACACACAGACTACAACCCCTGCTCCTTTTCTGAGCGAGACTTGGTGCTAGGAAGAGCGGGACAGGGCTCCCACGAGGGGGCGCAGTGCCAGGCACGCAGACGCAGGGCGTGCGGGGCTGGCCCACGTGGGGAGGAGGCTGGGGCGGGGCGGCAGCAGTGACTGGGTAGAAATTACCTGGAGGCCCTGAGCTGGGGGACGGGACCCCTCCCCACTCCGAGCCCTCCACCGCAGCACTGTCTCCATGGTCTGCGGAAAGCGAAGGGGACCCTCGGCTCCGCAGGGTCTCTACCGCGAGGCGCTGCTGCTGCAGCTGGAAGGGCGCCCTGGTCTTCTAACCTCTGAGTCACCGCTGACTCCTGGCCAGTGAGTCATTCTCTCGCCACCCCAGACCCGCCAGCCCTCCCTGGGTCAGGCCGGGACAGGGGTCACCTCTGGCGCCGGACCAGGGCTGCACACATGGACAGGCCGCTGCAATGGGGACAGGCTGAAGCGACTGACACTGGAAGATCTGACTGCCCGAGGCAGCGAGCCGGAGGATGGACGGAGCTGATGTTCCACCGGTCCTTGTCTCAGTGCCCTGCCCCAGCCCCTCCTCGGGCACTGAAATCCTGAGCTCCTGCGGGTCTTCGTGGGGCAGAGTCTTTAGCATGATCTGGCCTAGCCAAGGCACCAGGCCTTCTTTCCTCTTGAATGAATGAACGAACGAACGAATGAATCAGGAACAAGCTCGGTGGGACTGAGAGTAAATAGAGCACATGATTTGCACGCTGCTATCCCTAGAGGGCGCGCCAAGACTTTGCAAGGGATTTGAGCCTTGCAGGGCCTCAATCTTTCTGGAAAGCTGCATCCTGGCACCCTAGTCCCGGCGAAAATCTGCAGAGCTGAGAACCACCAGAGAGACCTTTTTGTTAGCTTCATTTCACTCAAGAGGAAACCCCTGCGGGCCAGGCCGGTTCTGTAGTAAGAAGCAGACCATAGTCACCTCCCCTGGCCAGAATGACCTTCAGGGGGAAAAGGTGGTTATTGCCAGAGGGCTCAAGAGGAGGAGGAGGCACCAGAGCTTGGACCAAGAGGCTGAGGCTGCTCGTGAAGCTCCCTGTGGTGCCGCCAGGACTCCCCATCACCTCTCAGCTGGGCTCTGGCTCTCCCGTCCCTGCCCAGCGGGACCCCTTCCCCAGCAGTGGCTGCAATGGCAGCCCAGGCACAAAGGCTGGGCCTGACGGGCTGCCCCCCCACACACCTCCTCAAGCCCTCTGCGAGCACCGAACCTGGGGACACGTGTGAAGAAAGACCCCACTGGCCAGGGAGGATTAAAGAAAGGAGAAAAGGGGGGTCACTGCTGGGGCATGGCTTTTCTGTCAGGCTTGCACCCCAAGGCGTCCCGAGCTGTGTGTCATAAAGTTCTGAGACTCCTCAGAGAAACAAGAGGCAGTCTGTGAAGCTGGGATGACTTTTGAGACACGTTAAGGAGCTCAATTCAGAAGATGGCAGGGAGAGGAGAATGAGGGGGCGAGGAAGAGGGGGAGAAGGAATTTGGCAGGAATTTGTCGAGCTGAGGACAGGAAGCGAGGCAACAACTGACTCACAACTTTTGCCTTTTTAGGCTCGAACCATCTCACTGTGGGCTGAGATTGAGGGTGCGGGTAATGGGAGGCAGGCCAGCCACCTCCCCCACGTCAGCTCCTGGCAGCCAGCGGCCTCTCTGCAGCTCCTTCTTGCCCACCCTTACATCAGATCTGTCCCCTGGAGTTACCTTTCCCCTCAGAAGCATCCAGGCAGCTTCCTGCTGGGGGCGGGTTGACCATATGTGTGTGGCAGCCATCTTGCCAGGACCCAGGTGTGGGATGCACCATCTGACCCGCTCGTGTTCGTGTGAAGAAGCAGGGCAGAATATCGAGAAGCCACCTACGTGGCTGTTGGCCCCGTAGGAAAGGGACTTGATGGTACTCTTATTGGGGGTGGATTTGGGTTTGGCCTGGCCTGTGTGAGTTCCTGAGGAGGAGCCTTTCATCCAACATGTTGAGGAAACTGGGCCTAGGACATTGTGTTGAACTCAGAAGTGAACCAAAATCTGAAGGTTGGACATGTTAGAGGGGAATCTGGATGGGTCAGTTGAGTGGCTGGAAGCCAGAATTTGAGGTTTCAAGCCAGAGAGCCTAGGTAGGCATGGTGGCCCTGGGGAGTGTCTGGGAATGCCAATGTATGCCACCACGTTAGGCGGGCTGAGAGTGAGACTGGGCACGTCGGAAACACGGCATGGCATGTTTCTGCATCTGTCTGAGCACAGATTACTATCTGAAATGGTTCAATATGGAGATCAAATACTTGAGATTTTGGGCTTATGGTGGCTATATACTTAAGGGGAAGAGGGAGAGAGATGGTGAAGGAGAAGGTGGAGAAGAAAAGAGGAAGAAGAAAAAGAGGAATAAGAGGAAGGGGAGGAAGGGGAGGAGGGAGGGGGTGCTTAGGTCCTAGGAGATCCCACAGGCTACAAATGTCACAGTTCTGCTCCCAGAAGACCAGATGAGCAGATGGGTCCTCAGGCCCCAGCCATGTTCCTTTCTCACACATCTCTGAGCTCCCGTTTTTCCCTGACCAGCAGGAGCTTGGCATGGGCCCCACTCCTTGTGCATCCAAAGGTTTGCTGTCGCTGTGACCTCCCTCCCTGGGTTCCCTTAAAGTGTCAGCTTCCCACTTGTCTGAGAGCTCCTTGGGCTCATGTGAGAGGGAGACTGCATTTCATTAGTGGTGTCCAGCATGGCCGTGCCCGCAGCTAATGGTCTGGCAATTGTGGGGAGAAACCTCAGATGGTTTATTGATGGAATGATTTAATACAGTCCCAGCTGCCAACCACCAAGGCTTTAGGGAAACTTTAGAGGTAGATATCCATTTCTGAGAAGCACCCAGGTCATGTCTGTCTCAGGAACATTCCCACAAGAAAATGAAACACCGTGGCCTGGAGCCCCTTTTCCCCCATGGACCATGCTTCCGGCTTTGACCCATTCCTCCACATCCCAAGCCATCCTCACTGGAACCTCGGAATCAGTCTTTGGTGTCTTCCTCTTCTAGGCATTGCTTATAGAACTAGAAATTCACTTACAGCCTCCTCTTTTCCTAATAACCCAACAGCTCTCTAATGAAGAGTGTGTCCTTTCCTTGGTAGATCTAACACCAGCGAACAAAAGAACTCTGTCACCTTTCAAGGAACCTTCTCCTCTTCCTCCGTCTTCTTCATCTTCCCCTTCATCTTCAGCCAGTGTCCGTGGGCATCCTCCACACCGGTTTTCTCCGCCTCAGGTGAGTCCCCCTGCAGGCCATGCACAGATGTCAGGAAGGTGTGCTGCCTGTGTCCCGCCCTCCCTCCCTCCGCACTGAACTCCAGATTCTAAGGGCTCCTAGATCCCCCAAGTGCAAAGCCAAGGCCAGAGAGAGCCTCTGTCAAGGTTCCACTCCTTCTGCACACATGCCTTTCGTAAAAGCTTGTCCTGCTCCTTCTCAGCTACCACCAAGGACACAGCCACACCACCCCAACAGTCCTTAAGGAGAGGGACTCTGCTGGCTCTTGGGATGCTGACACTTGTACATGTGCTCTGTCTGCCCTTGGAAAACACACAGAGGGTGTTAAAGAGCTTCCAGGCACTAGAGTGCAAGAGCCTTCAGAAAAGAAAATGTCATCACTGATACGTATGGCTGGGCACTCTCTTTTCATATGTTATTTATCCAGTGTCTATTACCTGGTAGGCCAGTTCCAGAACTGGGAAGCAGTCTGCAAGGCAGAAAAGATGAGGGTTCTGGTGAAGCCCGAATCCTATGAGTGCCCTTGGGCCCCAAAGCTCTTGGCAGGGCAGGGCTGCTCCTGCCAGAGTTCACTTGCGTTCTTTGTTTGCCAAAAGCCAAGCTCCTGCATGTTGGAAATGGCTTTCTCAGTGGTGAAATGTGTGACCTTTAGAAAGGTCCTTGGAAGTTTCCTATGGCCATCCTCTGTCACTGCAGTTCCAACCCAGAAGGATGACTATCACCCTTACCCTGATGGCCTCCAAGGAATACGCTTTGGTTTCTTGGATGTTGCAGGAACGCACCAGTGAGATGAGGGTGCTTGAGCAGGACATGGGAGATCTTGCCTCAGAGGCTGGCCCTTCTTGCCCCAGCTCAGGGGCTTGTGGACAGCAGCCTTTGCCTCTTTGCCTCCTAGCCACCTAACCAGGACCCACAGTGGCCTTCGATCAGTGGATGTGGGGCTCCAGGGAGGTCCCAGTGAGTTCTAAGCAGATACTTAGAACAAAGAGCAACCCTTTGTGATTTTCTTAGACAAAATTCCTGCAGCAGCCTGTGGATTGAGATTTGCCTAACCCATATAAATACATGCCGTAAAGTTTGAAATAAATGCTCTTTGCCGGGCATGGTGGCTCACGCCTGTAATCCCAGCACTTGGGAGGCTGAGACAGGTGGATCGTTGTGAGTTCGAGACCAGCCTGGGCTACAAAGTGAGTTCAAGGCTAGCCTGAACAGCATAGTGAGACCCTGTCTCAAAACACCAGGGCTGGGGATCTAGCTCAGCGGTCTAAGCACCTGCCTGGCAAGCACAAGGTTGTGAGTTCAATCCCCGGTGCCGCAAAAAAATAAAAAAATAAAAAGTAAATGCTCTTTCTGCTTGTCCCCCCTAGGTAACAGCTTACAACTCCCACCCTCAAGTCTCTGGAGGGCACTACAGTCCTTCTACCCCAATCTTTCTCAGGAGAGCTAAAAGCCAAGGGGCACCCAAGGAAATGCCCCTGTATCTACCTCATGGCGAGGTGCTGGAGCGGGCAGAGTATTGCCTGGTGAGCCCTGGTGGAGAGAGCCTCAAAAGCCCTGTGGAGATGGCTTCTGGGGGGTGCCAGGAAGCAGGGGCTGCTCCTGGG
>RJWT010022532.1:0-17137 GCA_004365215.1 Cuniculus paca | reverse complement strand
TTGAACTCACGACCTTGCGCTTGCCGGGCAGGCGCTTAGACCGCTGAGCTAGATCCCCAGCCCTGTTTTTGAGACAGGGTCTCACTATGCAGTTCAGGCTGGCCTTGAGCTCACTTTGTAGCCCAGGCTGGTCTCGAGCTCACAACGATTCGCCTGTCTCAGCCTCCCGAGTGTTGGGATTACAGGCGTGAGCCACCACGCCTGGCTGGTGATGGCAATTTTAAAAGGCGGGGCCTAGCGGGAGGTCTGTTATTGAGGGTGGGCCCTTGAAGAGAATCATGGGAGCCCGCCCTTGTCCTTCCTTCCTTTGTGTCCTGGTCACTCTAAGATGAGCAGCTAGCTCTGCACTGGCTCCCTGCCATGATGGGAGGCCCAAGCCCAAAGCACTGGGAATAGCCAGTCATAGAGCGGAACTATAACTGTGAGGCAAAAGAAAGCTTTTCTCTCTCTAAGCTCAGTATTTTAGGTGTTTTGTTACAGCAACAGAAAGTTATTTAACACAACTGCTTTGACTTCTTGCTAGGGAAGCATGAGTCAAATTCTAGCATAAAATTTCATGCTAGCCATGAGACTGGAAGGTTTGGTCCAGAGTTAGGGAAGTAAGAAGCAACCTGAATCTGGCAACAGTCCCAGTGACATTCCACTGACCCTTTATTTTTTATTTTTTCTAACAGCCGGATCTGGATCTTGAAATCTGTGTAGTTACGTTACTGGTTGTTTTGATTTTCACTTCCCCTTTGGAGAAGGTTCACTAGAGCTGATTTTGGAGGGGTGATGAAGAATTTATTCACTAATCTCACTACTCCCTCAACCCAGTGTGAAATTGGGGACCTATGCTGGGCTACTGTTAGACAGTAATAGAATATACAGTTTTTCCATGCATTACAAGCTCTGAGGCCAGCCCAGCGGCGCACACCTGTAATCCCAGCTGAGGCAGGAAGATTATCCAGAGTTTGAGGTCAGCCTGGGCTATGTAGTGAGTTTAAGACTAGCCTGGACTACATAATGAGATCTTGTCTCAAATTTTTTCTTAAAGTGAACTCTAAAGGATGCTGTTCTTTTGTGGAAGCCTAAGTTTCTTCACTCAGCCCTCCCCTGCCCCCTACAGACTTTCCATTCTCCTTCTCAGTGAGGCTTTGTAAAGACAACCTTGATAAAGTCAGGAATGCTGATGGCCGTGCCACTAACGCTCGCTGAGCACTTACTCCGAGCTGGGTGCTTTCGAAGGAAGTTACAGGTGTCAGCTCTTTCATTCCTCTAACAGAGCTGTGACAAAGGTACTATTGCTAACTGGAAGCCCCGCAAGGCTCACTTGCCATGTCACGCAGTAGAGCCGGCATCTGAACCCCAGCAATTTGCTTCCAGAATTGCCCTCTTAACCACTGTGACATGGATGCCCATGAGATGGAAGGACACTGGAACACTGGAGAGGTAAGAATTCCTTTCCTTCTTTCGGATGCGGTCGTCTGCATGTGATGCTTGGAACCACTGCAGCTATTTTGTGACCATGATAGGAGTCATGGCTGGGTATGGTGGAGGAAGCTCCACCATGGAGAATGGAAGGATGGAAGGCTCTTTAGATGTGAGAGCAGTCTGGAGTAGCTAAGTTAACTGTCCTGGGAACTGCTCTACCTCAGGAGTTCTCCTTGTATGAACCTGATATTGTTCCTAAACGCACATACAATAACCACAATTCCAACCAGAGTCATATGAACCTTTTAGTAGGCAGCATATGCACCTGATGTGCACAATTTCAATTCAGTCAGTAAATATTTACTGAGTGGCATCCATACGTGAGGCACAGCTCAAGATGAGAAAGGTGGGTATCTGCACCCTGGGAAGCTGTAATCTGTGGCAAATGTAGTGGTAGTGAAGGCAGGTGTTTTGGAGGGATCTTGAGGCTTACCCCTGGTTGGGAGGGCAGAGGAGGCTGTGACACAGTCCAGTAAAAGCAGATTTGGAGAACCCATGCCTATTAGTATCATCCATTTGTAAGTTTGTATTTAATTTGTGACATGTTTTGGTTTTAGTTGCATAAGAATTTTAAGACCTTGCCAGACAAGCTGGGACCCAACAGTAATCCCAGAATTTGGAAGGCAGAGGCAGGAGGATCACCCAGAGTTCAAGGCCAGCCTATGCTACATAGCAAGACCCTGTCTCAAGAAAACAAACAAACAAACAAACACATTGTAAGACCATTCAGTGTTTTGAGGGTATTACATACACTTAGGTAATTTTATAATAAGATGCAAGCTGATTTAGAAGAGGCAAACTGGTATTAAAGATAATGCCAGACAATGGGAGCCGACGCATTGGGCTCCCTGGTTGGAAGCTCTCTGTGTCTTGAATTCCAGAATATGTAAAATATGATTCATAGTGACACAGTCAAGAGATAGGTAGAGACCACGACAGGGACAGAAAACAGATGCCTGGCCCTTAACCTGCTAGTTATTAAAAACATGATTTATGTTTTCTCCCAAGACAGATAGGGCCTTAAAAGTAGTTCTTGCCAAAAGCCATGACTTCCCTTAGGCCGACAGGTGCCCAACAGGTAACTAAAGTAGGGCAAAGCTTGACCTTCACTTTGTGAAACTCTGGGTCAAACCTGTCTCTGCTCTGTATCCAGGCGTGTTAGTCACTGAGGGGCATCTGTCTAAAAACAGGTAAAACAAGGTTTATTAGTCCTAATCTACCTAAATTTATCTCATTGCCCTTCAAGACTGAGATCACCTACACCCAGAGTTCCTACCATCCTAAGCCTGTGGTCCCCTTGGGTTCCAGCAGAGCCTCACAGTCCTGAGACTGCCCCCAAATCTTGGGGATTCCCCCCATGGGAATCAACCTGCCCCTCAAAATTCAAGGATTCAACCTGAGCTGTGAAACCAGAACTGAGATAATCTCTGGCTGAATTACTTAAAAAGTGGTCGTTTGTAATCCCAGCACTCTGGGAGGCAGAGGCAGGAGGATCGCAGGCTGAGCCCAGCCCCGGCAATTTATAGAGAACTTGTAACAAAAAAATAATAACAAAATGGGCTGGGGATACTTTTGTGGGCGAGCCAGTCTGATCCTGATCATCGGTGTGTGCCCCTTCTGCTACTACTCAGGCTGGAGTTCTTCCCTTCCATTCTCTTCCCTTCCAAGGAAGCTGTTCCTATAAATTCACGCAGTGACTTTAATTTCCATTATCCTGACAGCAAGGACCGGCGCTGGCCAGTGACAGCGAAGGTTGCAATGGGACACCTTAGAGTTTTTAAACTCACAGGGATAATCCTTGAAAACCCCCATGCTGCTGTGAAAGGCCTGAATCTACTCACAAATTTGTAATAGCACAGGACTGGGCGAGATGCAGGGGAGGGTACTGGAGGTGACACCGAGAAGGAATAAGAGGATATCGTGACCCAGCTGTCAGGCCTGGCCGAGGACTTGCTGGACTTCCAGAGGTGACCAAACACCATTAAAGTGGCTTTCGGGGTTTAATTACGGAAAATGTCTGATATGCACACAAGTGCAAGATCAGCGGTGGCCATCGCGCAGCTCTGCCGCCCCCCAACCTCGCTTCCTTTACCTCCCACTGCCCGTTATTTGCAAGCACACTGCAGACTCACGGTGTCACCGCACGCCCTACATCGAAGGGATCGGAGCCCGGGCCTCTAGTGTCTACGCCTGGCTTTCAGGTGGTGGCTTCTGGGCCCTGAATTCCGTGATTTGCAAAGATTTGCAGTGGGTTGCAGTGGACTGACTGACTGATTGACTTTCAGTGCTGGGAACTGAACCTAAGGTCTTCGCTCTGGGCTACAACCTCACCCTATATAGGGTCTCACTAAATCGCTAAATTGCCTGGACTGGATCCGGACTTGCAATCCTCCTGCCTCAGCATCATACAGTGCTGGGATTACAGGCGAGGACTTCAATGCAAGAGGACTGGTCCGCCCTCCCCAGACTCTCCCAGGGGGACGCTCGCCCCCTAACCCAGGCCGGCGTTGCATCCCCCAGGTAACCGCAGAGCAGGGCCGCCTCCTCCAACACCCGCGAAGGCTACCCCGCAAACCCGCGACGTCCGGCCGCTCCCTGACCCGCCCCTCTCCTCGAAGGCCCCGCCCCCGCGCCCAGCAACCCCGCGCGTCCCACTGGTCCCGCCCATCCATCGGCGCGGGGAGCGGCGCGCCATGCGTCGCTCCTCGCTCGGGGACGCGCACGCCGTGCGTCCCGGCGCGCTCGGGATTCCGGCCGGGGCGGCTGGGAAGGGGGACTGCGGGCCGCCATGTTCTCCTTGGCGCTGCGGGCCCGGGCGGCCGGCCTCACCGCCGCGTGGGTAAGGAGGCTGCCGACAGCCCGGCTGTGCCGCCGCCCTGCCCGGGTCCCGGGCCTCCTTTCGCGGCGGCGGCGGCGGGGCGTGGATGCTGCGGCCTTGGTCCCGCGGCGCGGGGCACGGGGCGGGGTGGCCGGGTCCCGGGGCGGCTCCGGGTCCAGACACGCGCCGTCAGACCTGCGTTTCCCGCCCTTGAGCTCTTCCTGTGGGCAGTGCTCGGTGAAAAACCGCCCCAGACCGGCTGCACAAAGACGCCGCGGGCACCCGCGCCCCGCGAGCACGCGCGGGGTCGGAGGCCTGGGGAAGGCCGAGTCCCTCTCTGCGTTGGACCCACGAAAGCCGAGCTGCAGGGAGCTCGGCACACTCACCTTCTCTTTAAAATGGAGGTGCGGGGAAAGGTGGTAACGGCCTGCGCTGGAAGGAAGCCCGCTCTGTGGTGGGTTGGTCTTTAAGCAGTGAAGCAGGTTGAGTCGGTTCAAAGCGAGAGGAGCTGGCGGGCGTCGGTGTAGACCGTTCTGGGCCCTGGAGTGAGGCCGAGGTCGCACGGCGGCTTCCCCGCTTCAGCTGGCTCTGTGACCTTGGCCTTCGACCTTGTTCCCCCGAGCCGCGGGAAGGGATCGTTCTGCTCGCGGTCGAGTCTTGGAGTAAACATCTAGGGTACTGCTGTGCTCGTGCACTGCGGAGTCCAGCTGCCCCTGGGTTACAGTGATTGTCTCCTGTGTGCCAAGCACTGTTAAACATCTGCATTTTTCCATCTCTTTGGAGGTTGGCACTATTTTTGCTTTAGGACATCAGAAGTGGGTATAAACCGTCCTTGTTCTGGTGGAGTTGTTAGTTTCATGTAAAAAGAACGTTGAGGCACAGTGTAAGATGCAGTGTTAGATCTGAGTGGAGCCAGCCAATCTGGTTTGAAGGCGGGGTAAAATTTTTCCTGAAAGTAATACTAAGAGAAGGCGTCAGAGGGTATTGTAGGTGAACAGCACAATGTGGAACCACATAGTGGCAGGAAGAAGCTTGGTTGTGTGAGGTAGCGAGGGGAAGGGGTGTGCCCTACTGAAGAGTCAGGTTTTCTCTTATTTGAGCCAGTGAGGAGGTAGTGAGGAGTCAGTGGAAGCTTTTAGCAGAGGGATGTGATCAGGTTTCCCTTTGGGATAGATTACTGGGCAGGACCGAGGGTAGAGTGGGTTTCGGTGAAGGCAGAAGCAGGGAGGCTGCTAGAAGAGGCTTTCATAAAACCCCAGATGAGAGATGATGATCAGACCTCGTCCGTTGACACAGGAAGAGTAGAAATAAGAGGACCCTGATTTGTTTCTTTAGTTTTTTGAGACAAAAGATATAAGCAGTTTTAACCTCTGCAAGACAATTTTTTATAAACAACTGTGATACGTGTTCAATATTTGTTGACAAGTACGTTTGTTTTTAATTACATAAGTAATATATTGTGGGATAAACAGTACTAAGAACAAAAGTTCAAAACCAGTCTCATTTTGATTCCTACGGTTACTTTATTTATTTACAAAAATCAAGCATTGTATTGTTTTGTACCCTACTTTACCCCGTAATATATTTTGATCAACTTGTCAGTAAATGTTTCCGACCTGTCATTGTGAGGATGTCCTAGGTTTTCATCTTTCACAAATAGTGGGCTGTCAGAATAAGCCTAGAAAAAATCAGAAAAAATATGAGTAAGGTCTAAGAAGGTTCTTGTCCTAAGAGAGAAATCTTGACCATGTACATTTTCAGAGAAATTGCCTATTCCGTTGTAATTTCTCCATTATTGGCTAGCTCCGAGTCAACCAAAAATCTTTTTCAGGTCATTGCTTTAAAAGTGCGCGGGGCTGTACGTGTAGCTCATTCTTAGATTACGATCCTGCCGCGGTTTTCAAGCCCCAGCACTGCCCCTCCCCCCAAAAGGGGGTGGGGGAAGCAAACGAAAAAGCCCAGAGCTTACTACTGTATATTGTGACCTTGAGCCCTTTTTTTCCTTCCTGTAGAGTGGTTTAGTATCTTGGGGCACTGTAATAACTGACTAAAAAATTACGAATAATGGAGCAGTAGATTTAGACTGAGCATACTCCTTTCTTTCCTTTGTAATACTCCTTTCCTGATTTTCTGTAGTGTTGACACTGCCTCGTTCCCAGGCTACTGCATTTAGTTTGGTGGCTGAAAGTGTTGTGATGGCATTTGAAGTGTCAGTATGTTTTCTCAGTTATTGGAGATACTTTTCCTTACACCCTTAACCATGGCTATACATATCTTGAAATTGTGCAGTAATCTGCATTTTTTTTCCTTGAAAATGCTTGTGCACCCCCCGCCCCCTGAATAATTTTGGATTGTGTCCCGGAGCTCTTGAACAATACAGTGTTTTCTCGTTCAAAGACTGTATATTGTTGTTGATACCTATCTCCCTTACGTTGGTTCAATTCTTCAGTGGGGCTCTGGTCTGAGTCTGTCACAGGATCTGTAAACAGTGTGGCACTTAACTACACCTGTTCTGACACGTCCAACTTTCCCATGGTGGTGGCTGTCTTACTGCTGGGCAGCGGGAACCACTGACAGGACATGTATGGCTGTCCCACTGGGTGGCTTATTAATTTTATTAGTTAAAAAGACCGATAAAAATGATTAGATCTGTTTGTACCACTGGTGGTACAGGTCACCCAGTGGAACCGCTGTGTGTGCATCATGTGGTTCAGCTGATGTGTTAAGGCTGTATGTTTGTCTTAGTTTTAGCTGCCCCTCCTGAGGCAGACCGGGCCTGCCTTCAGGTTAAAAAATGTAGAGAAAAAACAGAACTCACTGGCTGCTTCCGGACATACTCTCCCTGTGTGTACCTGCCCTTGGTTGTTCTCCAGTGCCTTCAGAAAGTGTTTTTTTTTCCCCCCTAAATACTTGCCAAGAGTTTGTTGTTCCTTTGTATTGGTTTTGCTTGTTAATAGCTACCCAGCCACACTAGAAGTGTGCCACCTTCAGTGATGGCATTTGCATTCCAATTTTTTTAAATCTTATTTTTATATACTATACATACATTGTTTCCTTCAGCTTCTCACTTTACAGTTTTTAAAGTTTTGTGGTACGAAATGTTTTTCCATTCCATTAAAGATTCTTAAGCCTAATTTTGCAACACCCCAAAGGATGTCCATTTTAGCTTACTGACTCAGAGGAAGTTACTTTTCTTGTTATAGAAAAAATCCCAAAACATGGTATTCATGCTCCTTGGCTGAAGGTGGGGTTACAGTCAGATAGATCCAGCCTAGGTTGAGAATTTAAGTGGAAACCTTAATAGGCCTAACCTATTGAACATCACAGTTCAGCAACACAGTGCCCTATAGGGCTTTGGTTGTTTGCCCTTGTGACTGCATGGCCATGTTTGTTTGAAAGTTTCGTTCTTAAATTTTCCTTTCTGAAGTTGCTCAAGAGTATTAAGGAACATTGGTATGCATGGTGAAAATCTAAATTTGATGGGTGCTACTAATAGAAGGGTGTGCCAGCGTGAGCAGAGTACGAAGTGAGTGAAAGGGATGGCGGTTCAGGGAGTGTCGCGGGGTGAGAGGAGGAGGTTAACCTGATCATGGCGGATGAGCATGTGTGCCATAGGTTTGTCACCACTGACCGGGATTTCATGTGGCTGTGGAGCTGTTCTCTTGTATCTACGGTTACAGGTCAGTGAGAGTACGTCGAGTAGCCTCAGAAATGGTTTTCAAGATTACCTCTGTGGTTCACATTCTAAACGAAAGTACTAGATACATCCTGGGTTGACAAGAAAGGGATCAAATGTTGATCTCAAACCCAAGCTCTCTTTAAGAGATTGATGGTGTTTAATCTGATATACAGGGAGATGATGATGTTTGTTTCATATCCAATAAATGCTTTAAGTGAGTTTCTTTTAGGCTTGTATATCCATGCTAAATAGGAAATTTGAAGCCGGGCATGGTCATCCTAGCAATCGGGAGGCTGAGACAGGAGGATCGTTGTGAGTTCAAGACCAGCCTGGGCTACAAAGTGAGCTCAAGGCCAGCCTGAATGGCATATTGAGTCCCTGTCTCAAAAAGACAAGGGCCGGGGATTTGGCTCAGTGGCCTAAGTGCCTGCCTGACAAGTGCGAGGTCATGAGTTCAACCCCTGGTGCTGCAAAAAAAAAAAAAAGAAATTTGAAAACTAGAGAAAAACAAAAGAAAATAATTGTCTTTTATTATCATTATAACATAGACAATTACAGCTCTCCAATCCTTTTATTAGTGTGTCTATGTAATTGGGATGATAGTTTATGTTTTGGGTTTTTGTTTTAACCCTAGTGTCTTGGTTACTTTTTCTCTTTGCTGAGACAAGCACTTGATGCCCAAAGTGAAGCAAGGAAAGGTTTATTTAGCTTACAGTTTTTGGGGATTTTAGTCTATAAGCTGACTCCAAGGCAGGGTGGCATGGCACTGGGGCAACACTTCAAGACAGCAGCTGAGCAAAAAGAGGGGCAGCTGTTGCTGGTGGAGCAGCAGCGGCAAGAGCAAACGGCCCCAAGGAGGAAAACACGCCCCCATTCCGACCTTATGTTGTATGTCGGCTCCACCCCTGGGCAGGTGCAGAGCTCACACCGCCAATCCCAGCGCTAAACAAGAAGTCAGTTACAAATGCTAGATTTAGCCACTTTTATGACTACATGAGGCTTGGGGGGGCCATCTATATACAAACCGTAACACCTAGTAATTCCAGATATAATTTTGGCACCAGTACTTTTAGGCATCGTTTTTATGATTTATTTATTTATGTCAGCTAAGTACAAGGGGTGATCAAAATACATGATTAATGCTAAACTTTTTAAAAAAATACCACTTACTACCTATCAAGTGGCAAAATTTAATTTTTTTTGTGTGTTTTTTTTGGAGACAGGATCTCACTATGGAGTTCAGAGGGTAGTCTTAAACTCCCTATGTAGTCCAGACTAGCCTAGAACTCCAGGAGATCCTCCTGCCTCAGCCTTCCAAGTACTGGACTGACAGTTGTGCACCACCGTATCCAACTCAGATGTCAAAAATTTATTTATTTTGGTACTGGGGATTGAATTTACGACCTTGCGCTTGCCAGACAGGCGCTTACACCGCTGAGCTACATTCCTGGCTGGATGTACATGTTTGCAGGACATAATGATTATATTCATCGTGGTGCCTAAGGAAAGACAAAAACACAGTTGAAGCCCCCTTGGGAGCCTCTCTCCGATTGTATTCTTGCCCCCGCAAGCACCCTGAAGCTGTATTTTTCACTCCCATATTTGTACGTAGGCCTCACAGTCTGTATCTGGATATCTTCTTATTTGCTAAAGTAAGTGCTTCATGAAAGTACTAATTGGGCTAGGGAAAGGGTTCGGTATGCTACTGTTGTATTACTCTTTCATTCTGCTGGCTTCTGAATTGCCCAACTCTCAGTTCCATGGTTGATTTAATCCAGTGTCCTGCCATCTGGTTCACAGAACTCAGAAATCATAAGACTGAATGATAGCTGAATTGCTTAGGGCGGGAGGGTAGGAGTATAAGGGAGGAGCAAGAGGGCAAAGAGCAGTGCAGTGTAGTGCAGTGCCATAGAGGAAATCAGGTTCCTTCCGAAGGAGGTGTGTGCTACCAGTTGTGGCATCGTAAGTTGCTTCCTGAAACTACTTGTGTGGCTGGAGTTTCTGAGCTGAGTAAGAAGGATACTGTTAGCGCATTTGTTCAGAGTATATGATTCATTTATAGAGAATGAAAACATATTTACAAAGGTCCACATTAAATGAAAGCTGGCATCCAACTTGATTCAGGCAAAAGCAAAAGGTATGAAGTTGATGGTGCATCATTTCTCCAAGTGTGAGTCAGCCAGGTGTGGTCGAGAGGGTAACACATCTCAGTGTATCTGTGTTGTGGTCACGGTTCTAGCCTGTGTGATCTTAGGCAGGTTACTAGGCTTGCTTTGGGTCTCCATTTCCTCGTATCTCCTGGAATAAGAGATGGCCAAGGGTATAGGGTAGTGAACTGTGTTTCTTAAGTTCTTTTACTTCTTTAACTTGATTCTATTGTTTTAAGTTATAAACTTTAAGGGCTGTGACTAACCTTAAAACTTTAATCTTTAGGGAAGACAAATAAGGAATTTGCATAAGACAGCTGTGCAAAATGGTGCTGGAGGAGCCTTATTTGTGGTAAGTAGTTAGATTTACTTCATAATGGAAAGACTTGGAAATTGGATGGAATGCACTAATATCTAAAATATTTTGAGCTGAACGTATAGAACACTTGCTTCGCATGCAGAAGGCCTTGGGTTCTATCCCCAGCACTGAGGGAAAAATACCCTTTGGTATATGCTGCCACTGTGGGAATTTATAACTTGTTGAATAAACATTTCAAAAGATGTGTGGTTTCATCCGAACCTCTTATTTATGTTGGAACCAGGTAAACTGAGAATAAGAATTTACATTGTTGTGTGGTAAAATGACTGTGAGCCTTAACCTGATTTTCATTACATTGTGAGTTCTTAAAAATCAGAGAGTCGTGTTGTCTCTGTGAAGGTTTTAAGGCTGTAATTTGACAGGTTTTAGTAATGTAGTGACTGAATACATTAGCATTTGGTCTTTATGTTTCCAGGTTTTAACTACAGGTGGAAGTCTGTGAACTTCCCAGCTTAGTTGCACAGTTCAAGAAGGGACTAGATATCGTGTCCATCCATGTTTTCTGACATGATGTATTTTCAGGAATCAGCCTAGTGTTTAAAAGTAATGTAGTCTCTTGACTTAGTGGTGTAAGTAGTAACCTCCTGCTTTATCACCTTTGTCAAAAACAGTATCAGATTAGCTACATATTTGAAGTTATTGTCCAGAGTTTCCATTTTGCTTCCTCTTGGTTCATATTCTTTTACAAAGCAAAACTCTGAGCCTTAGTGTATCAAGAAATTCAGTTTTGTATTTACCACACATTATAAAACATTGATGTGTTAATTTCGGTGTGAGTCAATTTCCTGTTGACTTTCCATTTGTTGTTAGTGTTTGAAGAGAGCTTACTCTGCTCTTTAAAGAAGAAGAAAGAAATAAGCTTCCCTACTGTTGCTGGTTTCGATTAGTGGAAAACTTGTGGGGAAGAGATGGTGTTTTTGTAACTCCATAAAGTAGTGGGTCAGTTTAACCTTTTTGGATCCCAGATTCCTTGAGCAATCTGATACCATCTTGGAAAAATGCACGTGTTTGCACTCCAGATTTTGTGTCTTGATTTCATAAGGCTTCCAGTAACTGATAACATTTTGGTAACTGAATAAGAAAATCTTATCCCTAATAAAGTTGGATAACAATTATGTGCTCTTATTGTGGAATTAAAGCTTCATTAACACGTTCATGATGGGACTGTAATTCGTGTCTGGCTGCCGGGCAGCTTGAACCACTGGTTGGTGTGTGTGTGACTGTCCCATCCCAGTGGTACAAGCTGCCTGATGGGACAGTCGTGCATGCAGCACCAGAGTCCATGCTGGTGGGAACTTGTGCACTTTTCTAAAACTGTTCTAAAGTTGAATTTCTGCTAATTTTGGTAAGCATTCTCATTAACTGTATTTTAGTCATCATTTTTGATGGGAGGATAGATTGACATACGTCAGATTGGAATTAAATTAAACTGGAGAGTTTAAATAGTTGGTAATAGTATAGTAATGAATAGTGTTTGTTCACACTGTAGAGAGAATTTAGATAGCATTGGAAAACCTTTTTTCTTTTTTGTTTAGCACAGAGATACTCCTGAGAATAATCCAGATACTCCATTTGATTTCACACCAGAAAACTATAAGGTATGACTAAATTAACATAATTAACTGACAGAATATTTAGTATCTTCCAGATAAATAAAACGGGTGCTTTTCCTCCACACAGAGGATAGAGGCGATTATAAAAAACTACCCAGAAGGACATAAAGCAGCAGCAGTGCTCCCAGTCCTGGACTTGGCCCAAAGGCAGAATGGGTGGTTGCCCATCTCTGCTATGAACAAGGTACTGAGCTCACTTTTGCTTCAGAAAAGGCGAGGCTGTGCGCCGTGACTGCCGCATACGGAAGTCCTCTGCTAGTCATGGGTGTTGTTGTCTCAGTGCTTGTAGTCCTTTAGTCGTTTATGTTTCCCTGAATTGTATTTATGTTTTTAGTAGTTTCTTTAGGACACTGAACTGAAGTAGAGCTTTCTATGATTGCTGAAAATAGTGAAGGCATCATGGTCAAACTTCTGTTGTTTGGTTTTTCTCTTTTTCATTTTGAGGAAAATGGTCATAACAAAGATAAACTATCTCAGATGTGTTTAGTGACAACATATTCTGAAAATTAATGCACTATTTCAACACTAAAATTACATTAAAAATCTTATAGTGAGTGTGAATGTTTTTAATATTGTACATCTTTGGCTACAGGCCGTAACATACATCTATATAGTGTATGGGATTCACGCCACTTGATTATGCCATTTTGGAATCAACCATTTTGGAAATGCTGTGGATGACCCACTTTACATGAAGTTAGTCTATTCATATGTATTTTAAGATACTATTTTTTTCTAATAGTAACCCAGCATTAATCCTAATTTCAAGTTTACTCACATCCTATTACTACATTTGTATGGTAATATGGCATATTATTTACAAAGTGCCATACAGAAACCATATGTAATTTGATTTTTATGAGAATCCATGTTATATAATGTAACACAAAGCAGTGTTACTTAATGGAAAGGGTATTTGACTTAGGGCTAAGAGAACGCATTTTTCTTTGAACTTGCTTCTTATCAGCAGTGATGATTTTGAATGCAGTGGGTCTCTTTCAGTTACTATGTTATGATTCCTAAGTAATAGTGGGACTGAACGCAGTGCCATGCTGTGTTTTGTACTTGACCAACTATCACAGATGCTGCTGCATTTTCATATCATTTTCTAAACTTCACTTGATCATAACTGTTAGGCAAGACCATTGTTTTCTTGGAGAACAGCAGTGTCCCACATTTATGTATGGTAATCCCACATGCAAATTTTAGACTTAGTTGATCTCTTACTTGTGTTGTACAGTTCCCTAATACTGTGTAGACCCTTAATAATTTTTTCACTATGAAAAATGTTACAGAGCTAGCTTAAATACTGGTAAGTAGGGCCAGGGATTTAGCCCAGTGATACACTGCCTGCCTAGCAAATGTGAGGTCCTGGGTTTAATTCCCGGCACCCCTACCCCACCCAAAATACTGTTAAGTAAACATACTTATGTTTTCAATAAATGTCATATTTATTTGGAATTTAACTTTCTTTAGAAATTAATACCAACTTTCATATGATTTAGGTATATGCTTGTAATCCTAGTTTTTGTTTTATTTTTTACAAAAATTTTATGTTTTTAATAAAAGCATGTCTATTGGAAATCTTGCAGAGAGCAACCTTAGGGCAAAATAAAATAAAGCTAATGCAAGAGCATTTAACATATTGTTCTATTCTATTTAGGGAGAGGCAGGAAATAGAATATAGAGAACAGAATCTAAATTCTTTCCAATTTACAGTTAGGACTTTTATCTTAATGTTACTGTTCCTCCTCCCCCCAACTGAAGAAATACCCGACTTTACAACAAAAAATTGAGAAGTTCACTCATTAATCCCTTAACAGTTAATAAAGCATGGAGAAGTATGTGGCAGAATTCCAGTTCCAAATCAGACAATTGGGACCTTGCTCCAAGTTTATTAAGTCAGTGTGATGGTAGGGCTCTAACATGTTTTTTTGGTAGCACCTTAGATATACAAGCATATCCCCGATTTAGAACTACTAAATTAAATACAACTACTTTATCTCTCACAAGTGATTAGTTGTGATTAGATGTCTTTTAAGAATACATTTATTTTTGAGGCTGAGGCAGGAGGATTGTTGTGAGTTTGAGACCAACCTGGGCTACAAAGTGAGCTCAAGGCCATCCCAAACTGCATAGAGAGACCCTGTCTCAACCACACACACAAAAAAAAAAAAAAAGGAAAAGAAGAAAAAAAGAATACATTCATTTTAATTTCTTGCTATGAAGAAGTTCAACCTGTTACTTGAAATGCCATTAATGAACTACTTTCAGGTCAGGAGATTGACATATGTGTGTCAGTTACACACACACACTCACACTTACTTTTAAGAATGCCAGGTGCAAGTCTTCAAACTCAGGATAATGGTATTAGGTTACTTAAATTAGAAAGTTATAGTCAGGATTATAGTCATGATGGTGGTACAAAGACCAGCCCTAATGGTTGGGATGTCTTGTTTTCCATATAGACAGGCCCTAAGAGAAGTGTGCTAAGAGTGATCTGCATAGTCCTAAAATTTAGGATATCAGAACAAGTACTTTGTATCATTTCTTTCATATATGAAGGATCAGAAAATGCAACTCTGTTAAGATCTAGCTTTTGTACAAAGTACTGTGATATGAAATAGAAATAGTATTTTGGATTATTCTGGAGAAGTATGGTAGGAATATAAAATTTTATTTGACATATCTAAATGTGGAAATGATTTATGTAAACAAGAGCTAATAGTGATGTTTGATCCTACATTTTTATGTTGCCATACCATTTGTGCAACTGTATATTACCAATCACATTAGGCTATTTTGAAAAACTGGTGAAAAGCTAAAAATCAGACTTTCCTTTATTGGCATTGACTACCAAATTTTTGCCAAGTGGACAACGTAAATTAAAAAATACCAGCTAAAATGATCGAAATACAAATTCATAATACTTCAAGATTTAGAGAAAAGTATCTTCTGAGCTGGTAAGACAGGGAGGGAAGGAGGAGGAGGAAGTACTGGTGTTAAGTGTAAGATACTTGCAAAAATTGAAGGGCTTATATCACAATTATCACGTACAAATTTATTTTCTGCTCTTAGAACTTTTCTGATTTTACCAAATTGAGACAGTATTGAAATTTTTTTAATGCAATATCCAAAGTTCAGTTCGTAATTATCTTCTTTAAAAGTTTCCTAATATTTTAGGTTGCAGAAATTTTACAAGTACCGCCAATGAGAGTTTATGAAGTAGCAACTTTTTATACAATGTACAACCGAAAGCCAGTGGGGAAGTACCACATTCAGGTCTGCACCACCACACCTTGCATGCTCCGAGACTCTGACAGCATCCTGGAGGCCATTCAGAAAAAGCTTGGTATGAGATACATTATATGTGTAACTGTTACTTAAAAAATAGAATTTTTTCTAAATTTGACATGATTCTACCTAAGTTTTCCCATTTCTGCTATCTTATTCAACCTATTCTTTGCCGGTAAAATTTTGTCTTGTTTTTCTCACCTTTATTTCTATTTTGTGTTCGTCTCTAATTCTCAGCCTCAAAGCTGAGGTTTTAACCTATTTTAATCATGAAATATGTTTGTAAAGCTTCTAAGAGTTTAAACTTTTTCATTGTTTAGAATATTGTTTTATTTATAGTATCCTGTGTTACATGAAAAAGTGACTGTTGTCCATGTTTTCCTCCAGAGAAGCCATCTATAATAAGATATGAACAGAGCAAGAATGTTTCATAGGAAAAGAAATGTAAAAATGTAAATTTAAAAATAAGTGGGCATTGTTCCATATAAAACTGTGATTGCTACATTTACATTTGTCAGATAAAGTATAAGAAACTGTCTTTTAATTTTGTTAGTGGATACAGGTTACATACTCTAAAAATAGTTTGGCAGTGATAAAGTATATAAAGTAGAAAGCTGAAGTCAGCCTAAAATTCTAACCCCATGGTATACCTTCTGATAACTGTTCACAGTGTGTTATAGATTTTACATCATTTTAATTATTCACTGCATAAATGTAATTGTCTAACCTTGCCTTTTTCATTTTATTTCTGGCTATCTTTTCATAGCACAGTATGTGCACTTGCCTCATTTTTTTTAATTGCACATTAATCTGCAGTTACTTTCATGTACACAAACCTTTGCATACTTTTCTGGTTTTAAACTGAGCTTGTTTATAAGTACAATTGCTAGGTCAGACTTCACCATATTTTACTAAATACATGAGAATACTACCCATTTCCCTTACCTTTTTTTTTTTGGGTACCGGGCATTGAACACACAACCACGTGCTTGCCAGTTAGGCACTTATGCCACTGAGCTAAATACCCGGCCCCCTCACCTTCTTAGTAATCTTTGGTATCAGTAGTTTTCTGAGTCTTTGCCAATCTGATGTTGTGTCTATGATATTTGTAGTTTATTATTATTACTGTTTTTTTTGGAGACAGTCTTGCTTTGTAATTCAGGCAGGTCTTGAACTGTGTGGCCCAGGCTGGCCTCAAACTTGCAGTGATCTTTCTGCCTCAGCCTTGCTATTTGTAGTTTAGTTATCAATCAAAATGAAAATACAGACTGATGCACTGCTATATGACTGACATTAGAGATGATTCCTAAATTTTTATTATTTTGAAAGGACCATATCCACTTAAATCCTGGAATGTTATAAACAGGCATTTTTCCTTCTTACAGAAATCTAATGCTCTGAAATAATTTTTTTGTACATAAAGGGTAATCAAAAAAATGGTTAATATTTTTAAAAATTCAAAATTATTACAATAAAATACACATTGCCAAGAACAATGGGCTAAGTGTGTACTAAGCAAGGAGGAATATTTGAGGGGGATTAATGGCAACATGTCTTACTGTACTATCTTTTTTTTTTTTTAAAGATAGTAAAACCCAACAAAACAAAACAGAATAAATCCCATCAAAACACAGCAGTGAAATTAGTACAGAATATCAAAGCAGGGTAATGGGAAAACAACAATGGCTACTATAGTGTATGTTGTTATCTTCACAGTAGTTTTCTATTCCATCA